>PVLC010019913.1:0-29930 GCA_004027655.1 Graphiurus murinus | reverse complement strand
CTTCTTTGTTTATCGAGGGTCTCTACTTTTTCATCTGGGGACCCTCTTATGTCCAATCTACTCCCTAACATCCGCATATTAGGGAGAACATATGTTTCTTTACTCTTTGTGACTGGCTAATCTCACGTAACATAATATTTTCCAGTTGCATCCATTTCCCTGCAAAGAACATGACTTTGTTCTTCTTTATGGCTGAGTAAAATTCCATTGTGTATATATCCCATAGTTTTGTAATCCATTCATCTGTCGATGGACATCTTGGCTGCTTCCATAGTTTGGCTATTGTGAATTGTGCAGCTATAAACATAGATACACATGCATCGTTCTGATACTTTGGTTTCCATTCTTTTGGGTATATACCCAGTAGTGAAATTGCTGGTTCATATGGTAGGTTCATCCCCATTCGCCTGAGGATCCTCCATACTGTTTTCCAGAGTGGTTGCACTAGTTTGCAATCCCACCAACAATGTATTAGGGTTCCCACTTCTCCACATCCTCGCCAGCAGGTGTTGTTGTTCGTGTTTTTTATGATTGCCATTCTGATTGGAGTTAGATGAAATCTCAGGGTAGTTTTTATTTGCATCTCCCTGATTGCCAATGATGTGGAACATTTCCTCATACATTTATTGGCCATTTGTATTTCTTCTTTTGTGAAGTGTCTATTCAGTAAGGTGTCCAGATAAAAAATCAATCTTAAAAAATCAGAAGCCTTTTATATACCAACCATAAATCCACTGAAAAAGAAATCCAGAAAGCAATTCCACTCACAATAGCACCCCAAAAAATAAAATACTTAGGAATAAACCTAACCAAGGAGATTAAAGACCTCTATAAGGAAAATTACAGAAAGCTGAAGAAGGAAATCGATGAAGACCTTAGTATATGGAAGGATCTACCATGCTCTTGGATAGGCAGAATAAATATCATCAAAATGGCCATCCTCCCAAAACTGATCTACAAATTCAATGCAATACCCATGAAATTGCCAAGGACGCTCCTCACAGACATAGAAAAATCAGTCCTTAAATTCATCTGGAAAAACAAAAAGCCCAGGATAGCCAAAGTAGTTTTAGCAATAAAAATCATGCAGGAGGCATCACAATACCTGACTTTAAACTCTACTACAAAGCCATAGTAATAAAAACAGCATGGTATTGGCACAAAAACAGACACATAGACCAATGGAGCAGAATAGAAGACTCAGAAACAGACCCACAGACTTACAGTCAACTGATTTTTGACAAAGGAGCCAAAAGTATACACTGGAAAAAAGATAACCTCTTTAACAAATGGTGTTGGCAAAACTGGTTAACCATATGCAGGAAACTGGAAATAAACCTCAGTTTCTCACCCTGCACAAGAGTCAATTCAAGGTGGATCAAGGACCTGGAAGTCAGACCAGAGACATTGCAGCTACTTGAAGAGGGCATAGGACCAACACTTGAACACATAGGCACAGGTAAAAACTTTCTCAACAAGATCACAAAAGCACAAGCAGCTCAAAGAAAGATCAATATATGGGATTGCATTAAACTGAAGAGCTTCTGTACAGCAAAGGAAACTATTAAGAACCTCGACAGAGAGCCTACAGAGTGGGAAAAAATTTTTGCCAGTTACACTTCAGATAGAGGTCTAATATCTAGGATATACAAAGAACTCAAGAAAATTGCAACTAAGAAAGCAAATAACCCAATCAAAAAAATGGGCAAAGGACCTAAATAGACACTTCTCAGATTTTCTTTTTTTTAATGAGCTTGATTACCTATAACCAGGAGCACTGGTTAGAAAGTTGTAATCTTATTATAATCTGTCCCTCAATTTAGTTATGCCTGATGTTTTCTTCATGATGAGTCTAGATTTTTGGCTTCCAAGGAACCATACTACCAGAGTGAGAGGCTCTTCTCACCACTTCATATCAGGAAGTACATAATACCCACATGAATTACCACTGGCGAGGTTAAGGAATCATCTGATTAAGGTAGTTTGTCAAATATCTTGACTGTAAAGTTACTTTTCTTTTACTGTTTTTGTGAGTGGTGAAGAACTGCTTACACTCAAAGCATTTAAACTTTGCTTGCTGGAGGAGAGAGTGGGTACATCTATTATTTGAAATTCTTCTGTAAGGAAGATCTTATTTAGAAAATCTCTTCTATTATTAAATCATTTATTCATATTGGTGTGCCATTGTCTTAATATAAGACAATGCTTTTTACCTACAAATGTGATTGGCTTTACAGAATCATGTATATGGTGAGGATTCTCATGCTCTCTAGAAGTCTGAGAAGTAGACAAAATCTTCAAGTCACATTAAGTTTCTTCTTTGCTTCTGCTGAATCATAGCCTCAGTAACATATGTGTGCATGAAAGTGCAAATGAATGACACCAGTGTGAGGCAGTAGCCTCCCTGCACCTGCCACATGGAGCTTATACTGCCCACTTGCCACATGGGAGAAGTTAGAGGAAATTAGGCTCAGGAAAAGAAACTGAAACCTAATTCAAGCTTCCACACCTGTCAAGCCAATTAACCCTTCTCTGTCATCCTGAGGCTTTATACTCTGTATGCTGATGCCATTTGAGGCTCAGGCTTTGGACTTCAGTCTTCTAGGCCAGATTCCATGGTGATGTTGTTCCACTGAGCATGCCAGGGGCTCCTTTGCCTCTGTGAGGGAGGCCTCAATGGACAAGCCAACTTCCCACATGGCTACCTGGAGAGAAGAGTAGACCAGGGACAGAGTGAGGGACATTGGCAGACATTTGAATCATGGTAGGAAAGCCCTGGGGCTACTAGGGACTTGTCTTACTGGACAGAAGGGGGTTCTGATCAACCTCAATGGTCCTCCCAGTACCGGTACCAGATGACTATTGGGAAACCAAGATCCAGGAGAAAAGGAGGGTGTTAAGTGACTGACAATGGTATGGTGTGTGTCTGAGATGCACAAAGACTGTGGATTCCAATCCCAGTCCACAGGGCCAAAGTGAGTGCAAAGTTACAATCCACGGTTCCAGGGCAACCTCATGTGGCTCAGGGTAACACTGACATGATAGCCAGGATCACTGGCCTGCCAAAGCTAAAAAGGGCCTGAAATACCTCCATGAGAGAACTGGCTGGAGATGAATGAAGTGAGTGTTGTCTGTTATTTGTCATATCAAAATGGGAGGGATGCAAAAGAAACAGACTCCTCCACAAATTTCAAGAAATAATACGTTGGAGACTCTGGAAAAAAATTAAGTCCTGATAAGCTGCATACCCTTTGTGAGGTAGTCACCAGCTTTTGATGTAGGGTTGTCTGTGGGGGTTTATTCAAAAGAATTTTAGTTTAAAAGATATGACATATAATCACCGGAGACCCTGGGTACCTAAACCAGTTCCCCTATGTAGATTAATGGCTCTATTTCTTCATTGATGCCCCCCCTTGGCTGAGGAGTCTAGTCTCCAGAGTTCTGGTAGCCAGGGGCAGACAAGAAATGTTGACTTCCAAGAAACTGCTGAAAAAGGCACTAGTTTTAATTGGAGACCCTAAGGACCTAGAAGTGCCACTGCCCTACAACCCTGTTAATAGAATCTACCCCTCAGGCCAAGGGATTCCAGGCCAGCACAGCAACTTCCTTTGTTAGAAGTATGTTGACCAGCAACAATAGATGTGGATGAACAGGTGGTCCCAGGGCAGCTGACTCTAGTATATCAGTCATTCACAACCAAAGACCTCCTTAACTGGAAGCATCACACTCCTTCCTATTCAAAAAATCTCAGGGTCTTATGGATTTGATCTAGTCCATCTGTCAGACTCACAAGACTCCTGACAGATTGTTTTGCCTAGAAGATGGGTGAGTTGCCATTCTTCACCTGGTAGGTTACCCCCTCCCAGTTACAGCAACTCAGGAGGCCACCCACGTGGGCCAGGACAATATGGTAAATCTCCTTGTCTAACATCAACTTTTCTGAACACTAAATTACTTTAAAATATTTTCTTAAACTTCATTACTAAGCAAGTCAAATACTAACCATAAGCTCAAAGGTATACATTCTTAGAAAACCTAGGAAAAGTTACTTGACAAAATTTCCAACTAAAAGACTATGACTTCATCTGTCTAAAGTAGAAAATACTGTTAACTCTTAAGAGCTTTAACAGAACAGACAGACAGGATGAAAAGAGGAAAAGGCTTTTTCTGGAGACTTCTAATCACTCTAGTATTACTCTTGTCCAGTATAATGTTGTCATCCTTGATTCCTTCTCTTTAAAACTTAAACTCTGGTTCTGCCAAAGTGCAGTGTTTTCAAAAAAGAATAAAGAAGACATTTCATTCATCTTCTCAAAACCCTTCTATACACAGGACACCTAAAGCTTAAGCCTGATCAACAACTTTGCTCTGCCTAATCAGTGGCAGAACTAGGTGGAGATCTTAGATACACCATTAGCTTCAGAATGCTCTGAGCTACTTTGCCAGTTAATAGTTGCCTTTGCCATATACACACAAATGTGTGCTAATTCTCTACTTCCTGTCAGTTTTCCTATTTCCACTTTACAGATTATAAAGACATATTAAATTAAAACTCAAATTATTCCAACATGATTACTATTCCAGTCCTGGCCAAGGTAGGTCTATATACAGACTACCAGTCTCCTGACCAAGGGCTCATTTATCACTCCCATTCTTATATCCACTTAGTGATTAGCACACTTTAAATTGATGTTTCCCTGAAGTCTCTTAAAAAGAAAAAAAAAAAAACTATTCTTACTATTAAAACACCAAAACAATCTTAGACTTGCAGAGAGAACCTTTAAAAGCACTTAATTGAAATATTTTTTTCAACTAACAATGGTACCACAATTTACCTGCTAGACTTATTTTTCCTTAAAGGGGAAGGTGATCTCCATTCTATTTGGCAAGTATCTTTTTGTAATCGTGGGTAGAGTGCCGTGACATTTGAACACAAAGGAAAGGCTAACTTCTTTTGGAACCAGACTAGATGTCCAACAAATGAATGGATTACAATGTTATGGGGTATACACACAATAGAATTCTACTTACTCATAAAGAGCAAAGTTAGGTCATTTTCAGGAAAATGAATGGAGCTAGATAATATTAAGCTAAGTCATAAAATATTAGCCAGTGAATTGAAGTAATATTAGGAAGTGAAGGTTCATGTGTTTTCTTATGTGGAAGCTAGGGAAAAAATTGGGATACAAGAGGGACTCCACATAAAGGAGAATCTCCAGTGGAGTGATATATGGGGTCTAAGGGTGGGAAGTATATGTGGGGAGGGAGACTTGATGAAGGAAATGCTTCAAATGACAGTATGCACAAATAAAAAATAAGTATGGGAAAGGGGAGGGAATGGTGGGAGCAATACAGGAGGAAATTCACCAAGTGTTGTGTGCTTATATGTCCTTATCACTGTGAACTTCATTGTATGATTATAATACACCAATAAAAATGTACTAAAATAAAAACACTTGAAATATTTCTTCGATCAACAGTGGTGTCAGACTCTACTTGCTAGATCTATATTTCCTTGAAGAGGAAGGTGACCTTTATTCTATATAGCAAGGGTCTTCATTTTTGTAATGCTGGGTACAGTGCCATAAGACTTTAACACATAGGAAAGGCTAACTATTAGCAGTAATTTCCTATTTTGTTATAACAATACTTGTATCAAAGTTAAATTTTAAAGAAAAATGTGCCCACCTCACCCTCAGATTACGTTATGATAACATTTTCAAAATCTCTTGAATTTCACAGAAAAGGGATTGTATAGCGACTGCATACTGGAATGATTTCATGGAAAATATTGCTTGTCTAATGTTAATTCCAATGACTCTGGATTTCCAGAAAAATATGCCAGGAACAAAGTCCTTTACCATATATTAGTCTGTCACATTTATACTTTGTTTTGCTCGAGATTTTTAACTACATACATTTGCACATGAAAAAAATTAAAATGTTTGAGCTTTCAGATGACCAAAACAGTAGTTCTCTGTGGTAAGAATTAAACACTAGAATTTTATAAGCTCTGATAGACATGATCAACCATAGTCAAGTCATAAAATAGGATGAAATACCTACAGAGTTTTTGAGAAATTCAGTATTTGATTGACCTAGAATAATTCTTCAAACATTTGAAATGAGAGAAAAGAGTGTTTGGTCTGTTTTCAGACTAAAAGTGACTAATTATCAGTTAGGAGTGGTGGTGCACACCTGTAATCTCAGTACTTTGAAGGCTAAATCAAAGAGGTTCACAGGTTCTAGGCCAGTCTCAGCAACTTAGCAAACTCTGTTCCAAAATAAAAATAAAGGACTGGGGGTATACTTTCAAGGTAGAATGCCCCTGGATTCAATTCCCAGTAACAACAACAACAAAAAGAGTGACTGGTTATCTTGGAATATGAGGACCATAGTCACATTAGATAATTTTAAAATTTAACAGACTTGGTGTCTCAATGTACTGTAAGACAGGAGTTGTAAAGTTGTACAAATTGATGTCTTTAGGCTTAGTCAAAACTGGGTTTAAAATCATAAAATGTTTGGGGCAAATCACTGAACTATTTTGACCCTCTGTTTCCTTGTCTGCAAAAGGAAATTAATAATATCTATTTCTGAGAATAAGAAATGATATATGCAATTTAAGGGTTAACAAATTAAGTACTAGATGCTTGGGAATAGAAAATACTACTACCTTTTCTATTCAAAGATAGTTCAGTGAACCACATCCAGACTAGAAATATTTAGTAGTCATATTTGTATTTACAGAAATAGATTCACTTTCACTTTTGCCTTAACATTCACTATTAAACACGTAGTTGTCACCCATCTCCGTAATCAAATAGGAACAATAGTAACAATTTAGCAGCAGGACTGAATCAGTATTTATGATTTATTCAGTATTACATTTGAGCATGGACTCAGTTACTCAGCATCTCTGAGTTATTTCCCATGAAGAAGCTTCTAAGAACATAAAGAAGATTTGACATCAGAGATGAAAACTTATATTCTTTGAAAACAATATTATTTAATTAAAGAAAGAAATTAACCTAAATCTGAGAATGATAGTGGCTTTGATCCCTTCCTTTCTATTAAGAAGTATTTTTAACACTTGTTCTATAACTGATAGGCTACCACTTCAAGACCAATTGTGTTCAGATTAGTATGGTGTTTGATACAGCTGTGTAGTAAATTTTATTTCAGAAAATGTTACAAGGTGCTTAAAAACAGTTTCAAGAGAAGGAATGAATTGGATTTAGTTTCCACACTTGCTTGTTTAATCAGTTTCAATGTCCATCTTGTATGTTTCTGCTTTCATTACCAGTTCCTATTGCTTAACCATATTGTTAACTACAAAGCAGAAAATGTTATAGGTCAAGCAAGTGTAAAATTAACAAGTATCATGAGAATTTTAGTATAGAAATTGTTTGACTAAGGTCATGCCACAATGTCTAATAATAAAAATCACTTAAACATAAGAAATCTAACAAATCAGAAATCAGGTATGCATAGAAAGGCCAATACCATGTGTTCTGTGTTCACAGATACGAAGTTTATTACCTGTATAATGGCTCTATGATGGAGAATATGCATTTGAGCAAATGTAAATCGTTAAAAAGCATGTACAGGAAGCCGGGCGTGGTGGCGCACGCTTGTAATCCCAGCATGCGGGAGGCTGAGACCAGAGGATCCGGGTTCGCGGCCAGCCTCAGCTACCTAGTGAGGCACTCCGCAACTTAGTGAGACTCGGTTTCAAAATAAAGAATAAAAAATAGGGCTGGGGGTGTAGCTCGGAGGTAAAATGCCCCTGAGTTCAATCCCCAGTACTGCCAAAAAAAAAAAAAAAAAAAAAAAAAGCATGTACAGGAAAACCTCTTCATGATATTTCTGCATCTAATAATTTCCCATATGGATAAATTCCTTGAATTAACCCTCTTACAAAGAAGTGACTTTTTAGGGTCTAGGCTTAAAGCCAGGACTATGATAACCCTCCTCAAATTCTCAGTCTTAGAATATATGAGAAGTTCATGAATGGTGAGGACGAAAACAGATCAAGAAGACAAGATGCAAACCATCTAACTAAATAGGAAAAGTAAACAGTAGGCTGTCACTGGTGCTAATGCTGTTGAGCCACTTGCTGCTGCTAATAAAAACAATAGGGTGTGTGTCTCACTCCCAAGAGCTGCCTTACAAAGCTTTTTTTGTAGAAGAACATTTATTTCAGTAAAACATAACTTTGAGCAAGTAACTTATTACAAGAAACTGTGGTCTCACAACTGTAAAATATGGATTAATAGCTAGCCCATGGAATAATTTGAAGGGTGAAGTGAACTGTGTATGAGATCTGCTTGGTATTGTGCCTGGAACAATCAAAGAATTCAATTAATAGGAGCTATCTAATTTTTGCCTTTACCTACTACTCATTATCTTAATGTTCTTATTACTTTTATTATTGAAGGTATAATGAATATCTAAGAAGCCTCAATACCCAGGTAGATCACAGCCTAATAAGGGCTCAAAATATGGAGATGTTAAAATAATCAAACCAGGCACATGATTGCAAATGATGCCAGGTGATCCAAGCCAAAAATATCATATGATTTTCATATGCCTGTTTTTCTTAAGTGGATTTAGCATGGCATTATGGTTCAAAAAAGCTGAAAGAAAAGAGGACATACCATGCTTTTCTTATTTCATTTTGCCTAATGTCCATTTCTCCTAACAAACATGTCCAATGTGAAGATGTCAAATTCACAAAAGCCATAAGCCTAGTCTAAAAGTTAACATCCAGTCAAGGATATATGAGAACTCAGGGAACTGAAGAATATAGCAGCAATCAGTAAACTGGTGTTTTTAAAATACAGATAGTTATTAAATTTGCCTGGTTGGCTGTGTATTGTCTGACAGAATTGAAAACTGCCATCAGTGTAACTTTTGTTCCTAACTTCTTGATGGTAATGGCCACTGACAGGACAGCTTTGACCTGGACTGACAGCTGCTATGACCGGAAGGCTTGTTCTGGGCTAATGGACATTGATTAACTCCATCTGTTAGCCGAATCAGAGGCAATTTTGACCTGCAGAACAGGAAATGATGTACTCATTCAATGAATAGGTAGGACACTTGGGGGTGATGGCAGAGAACATCTTATTGACAGGTCATAGTTAGGTCTGAGACTGAAAGGGGACGGCTTTGTGGCTATTACACCCTTGAGTTCATTCTGATCCAAACACAAGCACTCAGAGAAAATAGTGATCCATGGGTGGTTCTTGTCCTCAGAAGGGCAATTCAAACATTTTGACTGAAAATTCCCCTCAAGCAATGGGAAATAATAACGTACTTAGTCTCCCTTAGTTATTACATGTCATAGGAAAACTAAGTATTATGACTAGAATACTAAAATATGGTGTTATAAAATTCTTAGTTCCCTAACTTTCTCATTTTCATGATAATCTCATCTCATTTAAGAACATAAAAATGAACCATTGGTTTTTATACTGGTTATATGAACTGAGTTTGAAGTGTTTAAAAATCATACACTATTGATGTTTACTAACACATTGATAAAACTTTTGATAAACTAATCTTTCAGAATACTTATGTCACTTTTTTTTGGTGGAGGGCTGAAGTAGAGTTGATTGAATAGTCTTAGTTTTAGTAATAGAAAAAGAAGTATAAACACATAAACAAAAGTGTTAATTTTAAGGAAAAATGCTTAATGTAACTGAAATATCATTTTCCCACTGGCATAAAGCTATTCAGTAACTATATTGCACAAGAGAGCTATAAAATCAGTAGAGCTGAATCTTTCTAAGCCATACCTCTTCTAAAATGATATTTCAGCTTCATTATTGTTTGAAAATAATGTGCTGAAAGTATTACTATTAAGGAACTTGAACTTCTAATTTAAGACCTTGTTGCAAGTATTCAGAAGGAATGTAAATTAACTTAAAGATGTGCCAGAAATGTAAGTGGCTCGGATTTCCATGTAATTCACTTAGGACAATAGTGGCATGCTACAAAAGTTAGGGATAAGACTGAGAAAGTCTTAACAAACATGTGAGTGTAAAATGTTCAAGTGAATATTTCCATGTCTCTATTAAGAGTGCAGTCAGGAAAAATGTTCACATGTAATAATGCTAGTATCTCTAGAAATAGGTCCATATGAAGCCTACCCTACAAATATTTGTAATTTTTGTTTTTATGTATCAGTTAAAAACTAAATAAAGCCAAAGTTAATGCCAAACAAACCAAAGAAAAAGTAGAACATGAGAATCATTGTGTCTAACTGTGAAGAGTGGGAGAGGTTCTATGTGCTATGTCCTATGAACTATTAGATTCTACTTATTGCTGAGGAGTGTCAGGACCCTGCGACAATACCATCAAAATTATAATCTATGCCTCTTAAATTATGGTGGCTTTTTGTTTAGATTTTTCTGTACAGAAATCAGTATCTTCTGAACAATTTTATCCACATCACAGTACTTAATTCTAAGTAAATAACATTCTGAAAAATTAGTGGATCTGTGATTGAATATTGTAATCAGCTCTGTAAGCCTGACTAGACCCTGGATCTTGCTCAGTACTGGGACAAAGACCCAATCAAATATTGTTCTTTGTAGAGACAACTGTTTTATCTTCAACAAGCTCTTGACTAAAGTGAATTGTTAGATATTATATACAATGAATAATTAAGCCAAGAGATTTTTAAAATCATATGCTAATAATTCCATTTACAAAATTTTCTCCAATTAGTGGCATAACACAGCAATCATTTGTTTCCATGACTTCATGGATTGGCAACTTGAGCAGTCCTTCTGGTCTAACTTTAATTAATTTATGTAAATTCGGTCATCTGATGCTTTAGTAGAGGGTTCAAGGTGGCTGGATTCATCTAGCAGTCTGTGCTATCTATTTAGGTCACCTCAATCTTCTCCACATGCCCCACATCAGGCTGTCACAGCTAACTAAAATGCCTGCCCTTTATCAAGGAGTTGGGGTTACAGCCCTCACCTCTCAGCTGTAGCAACATGATCTCTTCTTTAGAGGCATGATTCATTCCCAGCCCTTTCCATGGCTTCCTGATCTAGAAGTTCCTCTCATGCCCAGTATTTCAGTTCAATACTTTGCTCAGAATATGTGAGATTAAAGGCAGAGTTAGCAGAAGAGAGGGCAGGAGGGAGGGTAAGGTGTAAGCAAAGAGTCATTTTTATTCTAAATCCAAGTCTCTCCTTTTTTAAAAAAAAATCTAAAGTTCACAGATCTGTACTAACTTTCAAATAGAACAAAATCTTCCAAATATATCAAAAATTCATAGAGAAATAAACCCTAAATAATCTTAAAGTGTGTGTGGGAAATCTGTTTTTAATGCTAAAATGAGAAAGGTATAATGAAATACATTTACACAACATGGATTTTGCAAATCAATATTTTGTGAAAACCTTAGAGGACTAAATTGCTCATGCTAACTTTGTCATGTTTTTGTTGATAGCAAAAATATTTTCCAACTCTAAGCTTGTTTGCATTAGAAAAATCAAATTGTCATAGGTAGCAAAATATTTTTGAAGTATTCTAAATAAGAAAATTATTATTTTGTTTAAACTGGAAAAAGAATGAAAGAAAAGCACTAACAATATTTTCAAAGAAGAAGAAATATTAAGTATAAGAGAACTTCCTGATAGAAGCTAAAAGGAAAATTGATGACAGCTAAGGTTCCCAGGCCCCTGAACAACTTTTGCTGTTCTGTCCTTAAATTTCAAGCGAAAGAGATGTTGCGCCACTGGGAAATTGCTGCTCACGAACCCAGAATTTTTTTTTTTTATCAATAAATCAAAATCTATCTTGTGAAAACAAATGTTTCTCTGTGCAGCCCCCTTTGGAAGTATATGAACTGACCTGTCACAACTTGCCAGATGGAACTCTTAGTTTCGGCTCCCATCTCTACATCTATAGTGCTCACTTCCATCTCCCCGTTCTCTTGCTCTTCCTCCCTGGATTATGCAGTGTCTCATTCTCTAATGATGCGTTTCTTCTGCATCTTTCAACATCTGCTTACTTCTGACATCCTCTGTTAAACTCTATCCAACTCTTCTAGGCTGTGTGGACCTTCCCTTTCCTGACTGTCCCAGGGAATTTTTAGTCTGCACTCTTGATTTGTTCTAAAAGCATAAAATGATAATTATTAGAAAATCAACCTTTCAACTGAGAACTTTATGTGCCAGTACAGTAAGCACAACATTTTGGCTTCCCAGCTTCTGTTCTTCCCCTAATACTATCCATACTAATCTGTTAAGCAATGATCTCAGCCCCATTGTACATGGTCTTGAATGGAGGAAATGTGTTTTCCAGTACAGAGCTAGATGTCTAGATATTCCTCTCCTTATTCAAGAGTCTCCACAGGAAATAAGCCATGCCTTTCTATCTAGAGCAAGCAATGCAAGAAATAGCAGAATGACCAGAAGTCACTCCTCTCAGTGTGGTGCTCACAGGACTATGTTCTAAGTATTCTATCTTGGCCCTTTCAACTGTAAGACTGTGCCTTCTCCTGCTTTTTGTCTTTCTAGAACTTCTTGTTCCTTGTCAGTACTTAGTCTGCTCTGTGTACTTTTCTACTCATTCTGTGGGTTCCCTGAGACTTGAACATATTTAGCCTGAATCTAAATTATTTGCAGCCCAGTACCCTGGTATGGCCAACTATTATAGACATATATAGCAAGTATGATCATAGGTCACAAAAACAGACCAGATAAAATTCTGTTTTCTTATAACTGCACTTCATGGGTGTTTATTTGATACAGCACAAATAAATCTTAATTAATTTAGGACAACTTCATTCATTTCTGTGTTTCTTTAAGCCGTTAAAAATCACACAGGGCTGCTTCTAGTGTCTGGAACTTACAAATCATGAGTCAGAAGAGGCATTTGTCTATTGGTGGATGTCACTTGTCCATGCTAGTATCATTGGGATGCCTGACTTCCTTCCACATTCATGGCCACTGTCGTGCACTGAATTATGTTCTCTCAACCTTGATAGATTGATGTCTTAACTCCCAGAAGCTTATAATCCTGCTACATTTGGATCTAGGACCTTGAAAGAGGTGACTAAAATAAATTCCTTAAGGTGGGTGTGGTGTGCCATGCACCTGTAACCCTAGTACTTGGGAGACTAAGACAGGAGGATTGCAGATTTGATTCCAGCTTCAGCAACTTAGACCCTGTTTCAAAGTGAAAAAGTAGGGCCTGGGATAAAGCTCCAGAGATAGAATGCCCCAGGCCCAATCTCTAGTACTGAAAAAGGGGTGGGGGGCTAATCAAATCTAGATGATGTCCTTGTAAAAAGATATTAGAATGTACAGAGAATTAAAAGTATGCATACACAGAGGTTAGACTGAAGATATGGTAAGCAACCGCAACCTGCAAGCCAAAGAGAAGAGCCTCAGAAGAAACCAAACGTGACAACAATTTGATCTTAGACTTGTCCCTTCCAGAAGTGTGAGAAAATAAACTTAAGCCATCCAGTTGATTGTTGTTTTTTATAGAAGCTCTAGAAATTGACACAGCCATTGTGTTATGCTTATCATGGCTTTGTTAGACTATTCATCCTATTGATCCTCCGCATATCTGAATCTGAATTTGTTTTCTATGCTTTTTTGACTCTGTTTGGAAAATACCATTTTCTCTTAAAAGCATGCTCTTAAACTATCATAGGTTGTTTCCTAATTATACTATTCTCTTGATTCATATATGGATGTGTGCCATATTCAATGTACAGCACATGAATACTGAATACTTAGATTCAAAATCCTATTGATGACTGACACTTTTCTAAGCCTTAGACCCACTGCACTATTTGTGGAGCCACTGTGCTTCAGGATTCCTGTCCTCAGCTATAACATCTCCTTATGGATTGATGGAGCAAATATTGGATGTGGGGCTCACTACACTTTAATAATTTTATGAAGAAATATTCAATTCAAACATTTGCCAGATTGATTTATACAAAATAGCTTCTATAAAATTTTTCATAAAATGTTAATTCTTCACATTCCTGAAGCTTTTATATTACTAGGTTGGGATCAAATTGAATATGGTATAGTATATTCTGACCACTTAATACATTTCTTTGATACAGAGCATAATTCATATCAATTTATGATTTGCTGAAATCTTAAATTTTTTCACTTAGTTTTAAAAAGGAATGGGAAACATAAAGTGAGAGAGAGCTGATTTTCCAGCTGAAAAATGAGAAAAATATCACTGGACAGCCAACATCTGGTCTCACTTAAGTCTGTTCTGGACAGGGGAAAAATAGAGATTATACCAGAGGGAACAGCCCTGCGTTTGCAGGGAAATGAAGGAGATGACATGGTGGTTTTTTTTCAGTGATTAAAAACCTTCCATCTTCACATAGCCTTGCCACAGATAGAATATTTATCTTCATTCAGCTTTTGCAATTCATTGTCAGGCATACAAACTCTATAGGCAAAAAAAAAAAAAAAAATGCTGACGTCCTCTTTTCCCAGAGAATGAAGCCAAGTAAAGTTACTTCAACCTTTCTAGCTCTTTAACAAGCTACCTTCAAAGCATGCCATAGGTAAAAGCACATTAAATTCAAATGGGTAGATTAGATGGTTCTCCTTTTTCAGGGGAGAAAGTATATATGTACTTTCAAGGTACGTTTATATGATTACCAAGAAATCTGGTCAAATTAAATCTACTGGTGTTAGGACTACAGGCAGATGTTGGAAATAATAGCATTCATACAAATTCAGGGGTGCTCTGAATGCTGCTCATTTTCCTTCTCAACAATGTAAAAGACGGGCCAGACAGCATATTGGCAAGGTAGCCATATGGCTGCTAGGTATAGAAATACAAATTCTACACCTGCCTGTAGAAGACAATTATCTCCTTGAGTAACATGAACCCAACCAAGGCAAGCAGGATGAAACACCAATCTAATGATTGTGTATTTTTATAGGGAACAAAAATTAAAGTATCCCCTTCCC
Source organism: Graphiurus murinus (assembly GCA_004027655.1). NCBI lineage: Eukaryota > Metazoa > Chordata > Mammalia > Rodentia > Gliridae > Graphiurus > Graphiurus murinus. Next base: position 14,943 of record PVLC010019913.1, on the reverse strand, counting down.
CACCCCATTGATTGAGAGAGCATGTGGGAACATGTGGCTAAAGTCTGAACACATTGATAATTTTAGACCTAGACCTAAACAGGTTGCCCCATCCAGTCCCAGGCTCCCTCTACTTCCCTAGGATCACAGTTTCTGAAGAATCAGACCATTGAAGCCCAATTGAAACTCACTTCCCACCCCCTAAAAAAGAGTGGAAGGATTAAACAACCCATATGTAGTTTCATTTTAGTCAGATCAGTCAGTATACTTTCCCAGGTGAAGTTAGTAAAGGAACAAATATTAGTAGTATAGAATCCTATTCACTTCAAGAGCTGTGATTACCTATATAAATGATGTAATTAATATGCTTAATAGCAGACACACTTTTCAGCCACATTTTCCTTCTTACATCAGTGCCCTATAGTTTTACATGACAGTCAGACTTCTGAGCCACCCTTGCAACAGGAATAGTTTATAGATCTGATTAGCACCCCTGGTTAGATGAAATTGTAGAATAGTGCCTGACTGTGACAGGACTATGTCTTACCCATATTTGTATCACCAACAAAAGAAAAAAAAATGGCAGGCACTCACATGTTTACTCAAGTAAATTGATAAGCAGCATCACTTTCTAATAGTAAACTAATAGTGATACATAATTGTATGGCTACCAAGATGGTGGATACAAGTATGAACCTGGGAGTGGCACTACTTATATTCAGACAGGAGTCCACTATTTGCTAGCTGATTATTTGGGTGAGTTACTCATCCCTTTCTGTGCTTCACTGTGTTCATAAGTAAAACGTATGAGAACATCTATCCCAGAAGATTGTAGTATAGAACATAAGAAGAAATAGTGGGAGCTAAAATATTTTATGAAATTATAAAATTACATATAATATAAACTACATGTGTTCTTGGCTGAATTTGACTTTTTTCTTAAGAATCGTTAGGCTATGGGAAAGTATAAGGAGAGACATACATGGTAAGAGAATAGCACTTAAGTATTCTTTTTTTACTTCCTTACAGAGTCCCTTTTCTCCAAAGCACCCAAATAATCACTGGTGTTCTGGGATTGTTACATTATTTTGCAAATTAAAAGATAATATGCATAATAGGCTGTTATAGGCAGAGATTTAAAACTAAATCTGTGAACTTCTTTCTCTAGTATCATACAACAGCATTTTATGTGGCAGGTAAGAATTTGAGAGAAAAAAAGCCCAAGTTGATTTACACAACCAGTATTGTATACATTCCATAACTTTGTATACAATACCATAAAAGATGCTCAAAACCTGCAAAACTTTAAGGTTAAATATGAGTTCAATAATGACATTTTACCTCTAAAAATAAAACATGGACTCACTTCACAAATTGAATCAATACTTAAAAACTTCAAAAATGTTTTCTTAGGTAAAAAGTATTTATAAAAATTTCACTTACATAGCAAATACAATTTTTTATTTTGAATAAGTTTTCTCATAAATTTTCAAGCCTTCACAATTTCATTTAATTATGACAATTGAATTTTAAAAACTTAAGTTACCTAGACCTAAACTTCTAATTCTAAAACAAAAGCTTTGATCATGCAAAAACGTACCTATCTGAATGAATATGCCTTTTCTCAGAGTCTTAGAATCATAGAAGGCTTACTGTTGAGCAGAAGGATTTATTTCTAGAACTGGCCATGAAGAACTTTTAATATCCATTTCAAACAATGAAAGTCATACCTATATCATGGTGTCATTTTTCATTAAAAGAAAAATAAATCACAAAGTACTCAAAATGATCACTAATAGTAGTAATATGCATTCAGTACAACTCATAACTTAATATTAGGGCTGTTTAAGTATATTGTTTTATTCAGTATCACTATACCCAAAAACAAAACATGTAAACTAATACATAAGAAAAAGTCCAGAGTTTTCAGAGTTTAAAAATATCTAAGAGTAAATTTCATACTGTGAAACATTAGAAAAATACGGCTGAGAAAGCAATGTAAAAATGACAAGGTTCAAGTGAGAAGGTTCTGGCTTATGTCAAAAGTCGTATCATGAGACAATTAAATAAAAATTTTAAAAGCACTTTATTATGTGACTAAAAGTAGAAATCTGAAGTAAACAAGTGAATTTCAAGTAGAGATAACAGATATTAAGAATTTATGGTGCATTGTAGGTTTTCAATTATTTCAACTATAGGCTCTTTGAAAATTAATCTTAAATACATATCTTATATCAAACTGAACTCTCATTCTACTACTCTCATTCTACTCTCATACCAAACTAGAGGGATGCAGGCAGTATAACCTAGCAGCCTGATGTGTCCAGACTCAAGAGGCTTATATATTGTTCTAGTGTCCTGTGTGATTAGTGTCCCCTTTCTCAAATGTCAGTCTGGATCATGCTTATTCTAAACAGAAAGCAGAAACCTAAGAAAACACTTAATGATTGCAAATGCAAAACAAGTCCAGAAGTTGGTATAGAAAAGTGCAAGAAGAAATCTTGGAAATCTGTTTAGCATTATCTAATAGTTATAAGTGGGCCACACCTTACTGTATTCTTCACATTTGGTTAACTCAGTTAACCAAATTCATTCAGTTAACTCAGTTCCCATAGAAATAGGAAATAATTGCCTCATAATCTTTATATTACATTCCTTTATAAATTAGTTTTCTAATTGTTAAACCAGCTTTAAAATTACTTATACGCATTACACCAACACCAGCTTAGATTTTTTTTAAAAAATGGTAATGGCTGTGAAATAGTATAGACAATGAAACTGCATGGAATTCATCCAGCAGATCATTCATATGGATAGAAGAGTACACCTATAAAAGGGTGATTTTGTACATATTTCTATTAATGATTCCACCTACTTGTCTTCCTTCAGGCAGTGAAAATTCCTTTGTTTCTAGTAAAATGTCTGCATACATCAGATAAATAGTTAGGATTGATCAACCGAGTAATGTCTCATAAGAGGAAGAAAATTGCCATGTGTATCCATACAGCGATTGTTTAAGTCCCACTAGCTGTGTTGAGTATGCCAGTGTTTTAATAGTTTGTCATCTCCACTGCTAACCTAGCACTGTGATATATTTCAAATTTCCTTCATCAACATCACTGGCTCTAGTGCCTTGTGTTTAACATATTTATTATACTGAATTTTCTCTGTAGAAAGCTAATCTCAGTGGAGAGCACTTACAAAGGAAAACAAATAATTTTTGTAGCAGAGCTATATTTTTAGTGAGTTTTCAGGTATTTTAATGTCTATTTGTTTTTACTAAAACTTCTTCATTGGAGAGGTAAGAGAAAGATTTGGTATGAAATCTATTAAGGAAAACTGTGTTAAAACCGTTGATATTATTTTAAATTGCCTACTAAAATATTGACTTTGTCCATTAATGTTTCATTGGCTACTACATCTAAGGAAGTTGTGCAATTAGTACCCATATGTCCTTTTAACCAATAAGACTGAAGTTGGCTTTGTTAAGAATTGGAGTTTTCAAGTTCCATCACAGTCTTAAATTGCTCAACATATTTTACACTGGTCACTATCACTTAGTAAATTATTGACCACAGCTTTGGTGTCATCTTCCAGAAAGATTGACTTAGCCTTTCTTTAGTAATGGAAATAAAAATTCAGTATTTTTGCATTCACCATTTACATGCAGAAAAAAAAAACTTAAATATTTTGACCGTGCAAAAACTTGTACAAATATAGCATAGAACCCAGAAAATCTTAGACAAAATGTACTATATTTCTGAATTATGATACAGTGTAAGTCTGAACTTTTGACTTTGCTTTGCTTACCGGAGTTCTTTTCACATATCTTCTTTACTGCTAATGGTTAAAATATAAAATCTAACCTGAGTGCCTAAGATATATTTCACATGCAAACAAAATATACTTACTTGAGGTTCAATGATCACAAAATAAATACACAACTTCTAGCAAAACCTAAGTTTTCCTGTGTCTCCAGACAATCATCTATCTTCTCCCAGTCCATTAGCATTCTTCCTGTTCTAGAATTTCATATGCATGCATTTCTTACAACTTTTGTTTCTTGCTTCCTTCATTTAGAAAAGATTTTGGGATTTATCCCTGCAGTTGTACTATGAATATATCAGTTGTCTATTTATATTCATTGGATGCTAGTATTCCTTTGAGCTGTTATTAATCCACCATCTATTCATGGACATTTGAGTTGTTCGTAGAGTATTATAATAAAATTCTATCAAACCCTGAATACATCCTTTTGTGCTATCATCTCTTAGGTGAATGCCTACAAGAATCTCTGTGTCAAACAGTAGCTGTATATATGTAACTTTGTAAGTATCTACCAGTTTTCCTGAGGGGTTGTACATCCTACATTCCCATGAGTATATGAGAGTTTCATTTACTTCACACCCTTGCCAACTTGCTAAAATGTTTTGTTCTGTTTCATTTCTTAAACAAGCTTTTGCAAATCTATGTACAATATCCTGTCTTCTAGGAACTTATCTGGTCACATTCTCCTTTTTTAATACAAACTAAACCATCACCATCACCAGCCTTAACTTTTAACAATATTTTATGGACATTTTATTTATTTATTTACTTATTTATTTATTTATTTATTTATTTATTTATTTATTTATTATTTTTTTTGCAGTACTGGGGATTGAACTCAGGGGCATTCTACCTCCAAGCTACACCCCCAGCCCTATTTTTTATTCTTTATTTTGAAACCGAGTCTCACTAAGTTGCGGAGTGCCTCACTAGGCAGCTGAGGCTGGCCACGAACCCGGATCCTCCGGTCTCAGCCTCCCAAATGCTGGGATTACAAGCATGCGCCACCACACCCGGCCTCTTATAGACATTTTAAAGAGAATACCTCTCCATAATTCAGTAACCTGACATTTTTAAGGATACATTCCAGTTTGCTATAAATACAAGTTAGATTTAAATATCCAACAAAATGTTATGAGAGTTTGATCAGGCTGACCTTAGTTTCTTACGTTAACAAATGTATGTCTATGCCTAAATCATTCTACACAAGAGAATGACTGAGTTTGAATTCTGCAATGATCTCAAACACTTTCATATAAAGTATATAAAATATTTTATAAAGATAGATTTATGCTCACATAGTATCACTCGATACTAATGTTGGAGTCATAATCTTTCTTTTTTTCCCTTTAGTCTTTCTTTCTTTCTTTCTTTCTTTCTTTCTTTCTTTCTTTCTTTCTTTCTTTCTTTCTTTCTTTCCTTCTTATTGGTGGATAATAATCCTACATCTTTGTGGGGTACAAGCTGGTAGAGGCATACATGCACACACCTTTCTCATTCAAACCTTCCCCAATTCCCACCCCATTCCTTCCCCCCTCTCTCCTTCTCAAGTTCAGTTTAGTGATTGACTTTGATATGTTTGTGAAAGTACATCATGTACATTAGGGTGTCCCCCCCATCACCTTCAGTTAAGTCACCTTCTTTGCTCATCTAAGGTTTCTCCTTTTTCATCTAGAGTCCCTCTTATGTCCCACTTTCTCCCTAGCTTCCGCATCTTAGAGCATCTGATTTTTTACTTTTGGTGACTGACTAATCCCACAGAACATGTTTTTCAGTTCCATCCATTTCTCTGCAAATGACATGATTTTGTTCTTTATGGCTCAGTAAAATTCCATTGTGTACATATCATAATATTTCTATAGTAGAGGATAATAATAGCTATTGCACAGAATTATTGATAAGTAAATGAGTTGATTTTAAGGGTTTAGCAACATATACTGTTGGAAATATAAATTAGTACAGCCATTATAGAAAACAGTAGATGTCCCTCAAAACCTTAAAGATAGAGGTACCTTCTAATCCAGCAGTCACACTCATTTGCATACATTTAAAGGATATATGCAGTAGCACTATTCACAATAGCCAAGAAATAAGTGTCCAACTGATGATTGGATAAAGCAAATGTGCTTCATACACATAGAGCATTCATACATTAGGCATCAAAAGAATGAAATGTTATTTGTGACATGAGTTGAGTTGGATGTCATTATGTCAAGTAAAACGAGCCAGACATAGAAAGACAAGAACCACATGACTCACTCATAGGTGGAATTGAAAAGTTGATTCTCAGACGTCTATAATGGTGATTGCCAAAGGCTAGGGAGAGTAGGGAATGGGGACAGGTTGATCAATGGGTACAAAGTGAGACAGGAATAAAATTCTGATTACTGCACAGTGGGGTGATTGTAGATATTATACTGTATGTCTCAAAAAGCTATAGCAGGAAAACTTTCAAAGGACATTGAAAGTTTTCACCACAAAGAAAATATAATTGGCACCCATTTGCTTTTAAAAATCTACTATCTTGAATCATGTCAAATATACTCTGATGTAAGTTTTTACTCAATTTGTGGTTCCTTACAGAATGGTTGGCAGCTCATGTATTTGAAGGTGGAAATAAACTATTTTGAAGCAAAAAAAAAAAAAAAGATAAATGTTTGAGAAGATACGTTTAACCTGATTTAAACACCATGCATTGTATATGAGTAATTAAACATTCTATCATATCAGTATAACCTGATTTTATCATTTAAAAATGTTTAAAATCTTAGCAATACTTCCTTCTCCATAGGAATTGTTCAATACATTTACATATGAGTGAATACCTGTAACACAAACCATATGTAATACTTCAACATTATTAAATATGTCACCCTAAAGCAAGTCAATTCTTTAGGTCTTATAAGATGCATTTTTTTAACATATGATGTCTAAAACTGAAAATTTTCAGAGAACTTTTATCTCCACCTTCGGTTTGCTATATTTACTTGATTATCTTGTGAAGTAGCTCTAAAGTAAAACAGAGCAGTGCAAATGCAAAATGTTTTCTTTCCATCTGAGCTAGTACTCTCATTCACTTTGTAAATTCTGAAGTATCTTAAAACAATGACTGAAATGAGTTTACCTTCCCTGTATTTGGTCATTTTTGTTTTTTGGAGTTCTTCTCATCCCCATAGAATAAACGACCCTGTAGTGCACACCTTTTTTATTACAAAAGACAGAATCAACAATGTTTGTTTTGATAATAGGTTTATTTTTTAATCTCCTATAAGCTAATGACCTAAAAGCTCAACAAGCATGTTTCCTCACATGGAAATTCATACAATGGGTCTCCCTCGTTTTAACTTAACCCAAGTATCCTTCCAGCTCTTCCAGCTCTGCTTTGATTCATAGTGAGAAAAATAGAGAATGAAAAGCAAAGCTTTAAAACTTCTTTTTACTTCTTTTGAAGTTTCTATTCCAATCCATTGCCCATTTTTAAATTGTATTATTTTTGTTTTAGCATTGAGTTTAAGCTTTTTATATATTCTAGATATTAATCTTCCATCAGAGGGATAGATAGCAAAGATTTTTTTTCCATTCTGTAGGCTCTTAAGGTTCTTGATAGTTCCCTTTGCTACACAGAAACTTTTAAATCTACAGTCCCATTTACTGATTTTTATTTATTTCCTGGGCTTTGGGAGTATTATTAAGGAAGTATCTACCAGTGCTCACATGCCAGAGAGTTGTCCCTATGCCCTCTTCTAGTAGTTGCAAAGTCTCTGGTCTAATTTTAGATCCTTTATCCATCTTGAGTTGACTCTTGTACAAGGCAAGTTGAGGTTTAGTTACATGTTTCTACCTATGGTTAACCAGGTTTCCCAGCACTATTTGTTGAAAAGGCTTTTCTCCAGTGTCTGTTTTTGATCCCTTTGTCAAAGATCAAGTTGCTATAGATGTGTGTACCTTCAATTCTGTTTCGATCTATATGTCTGTTTTTGTGCCAGTATCATGCTGTTTTTTATTACTATAGCTTTGTAGTATTGTTTGAAGTCAGGTACTGTGATTCATCTAACATGTTTTTTGTTATAAATTGCTTTGGTTATTCTGGGTCTTTTTTTTCCATATGAATTTTAAGAAATTTTTATATTTCTTTGAAGAATGATGTTGGTATTTTAATGGGAATTGCATTGAATCTGTATATCACTTTGGATGGTATGGCCATTTTGATGCTTATTCTCCCTATCCAGGAACATGGAATGTCCTTCAATATTATAATGTGTTTTTTATATGAAAATGTTCAACATTATTAGCAATTGGGGATGTGCAAATCAAACTACACTGAGATTCTATATATCCCATTAGAATGACAGTCATCAAGAACACAAGAGACAATAAATTCTGGTGAGAATTTGGAAAATAGGAACTCTTATTATACACTGGGGGTGGAATTGCAAATTAGTACAGCCACTTTTGAGGTCAGTATGGAGGTCCCTGAAGACTGAGAATGGAGGGAGCCACAGTACAACCCAGTCATACCACCTTTGAGGATCTTCCTAAAAGCATTGAAATCAGATTATTATAGGGACACATGCATTTTTATGTTTATAGCAGCTCAATTCATGATTGCCAAAGTATGAACCAGCCTCGTTGTCCATCACTAGATGAGTGGATAATGAAGCTATGGTGTACATACATACAGTGAAATTCTACTCAGCCATAAACATAAGTTATATCATTTGCAGGAAAATGGACAAAACTCAAGAATATTATGCTTAGTGAGATTGGCCAGTCATAGAAAGTGAAAATGTTTTCTCTCATGTGTGGAAGCTAGAGAGAAACTGAGAAATAAATACCTCAGATAAATAAAGGAGGAGACACTAGTGGAATGGAGGAAGAGAGGAGAAAGGGGATAACTGATGATGGTAACTATTCAAATAATCTTTTGTTCACACATTAAGTCACTTGTATGAATGTAAATACCATCATCTATGGTAGAGGGAAGAGCAGAGTGAGAACTGAAAGGAAACACACAAATTCTGTTTGTGTGTATGTGTTTATTACTCTGAACCTCATATAAGGTATTATTACAATGTGCCAATAAAAAAAATCCCACGAATTCAAAACACACACATACACACACACACACACACACACACACACACACACACACTTTGAATACAGCACAATAACTACAAAAATATTTGCTTCTTAGACTTTGCTAAGTAGGTATTACTGAAGTACTTCTATAAATGTGCTACTATTAATAATCTAATTAGGTAATGTGCTAAAGAAACATGGTAAAAATGGGAAAAAAATATTCTAACAGTCAGTTATTGAGAAGTCACTGTGTTTGAGTCCTGTACTCTTGCATGTTATAATAAAAATTACATTTAAAGTTCAGGTTCTCATTAGCATATAATCCTTTTCAACTTTCTTAAATTCATACTTGAGACACCATGCTGTCAATCATAACAAAACAAAAACTAAAAAAAAAATCCTTAACAAACAAAAACTCCACTCAGAGGGCTATGTTTCAACTGCTATCAACTTATTGTAATGTGATTCTGTCTGAAGTTTGTATGTCTTAATTTCATTACTCTTAATTAAAGTGTACCTCAGGCAGATAGTTCTTGCTCAAAGCCTCTGCAGGAGAGTACATGGTTTTCAGAACATAGATCTGCTCACTCTCTCATTTTAGAATTCATCTGTAAGAAATTTGGTTTGAGTTCAGTGTGAAATTAGTTCATTTCTGCATTTTATATAAAAGAAAAACTTCTAATTTGTCCTATCACTGAACAATCATGTTATTCCTTTAGATGTGTATTTGCCTCTTACACACTTGGCATTTCAATTTCTAGAGCTCTCCATACTAACTCCACAATACTTTATGAGCATTTATGCCAGTGAACCATAAAATGAAGTGCTATTAATGTCTATCCAATGTCTACTTTAGAGTATTGTAAATTTTCTAAAAGGCAGATAATTACCTGATAGCCTGATTTATTAATTTACTAGAAATAAATTCAAAGGACAATGTTATTTTCAGATTTTAAAATTCCTATTACAGCTGTTTTCTTATATCTTTCTTTCTTTCTTTTTTTTTTTTTTTTCGGTACTGGGGATTGAACTCAGGGGCGTTCTATCTCCGAGCTATACCCCCAGCCCTATTTTGTATTCTTTATTTTGAAACTGAGTCTCACTAAGTTGTGCAGTGCCTCACTAGGTAGCTGAGGCTGGCCGCGAACCCGGATCCTCCGGTCTCAGCCTCCCAAATGCTGGGATTACAAGCGTGCGCCACCACGCCCGGCTTATATCCTTATTTCTTTTATGGCATTTCTCATCAATGTGATTCAAGTTAAAGAAAACAACGTTTTTTTCCATTTACATTGACAAATTAAATAAGTTGGGAAACCTAGTGAACTGGAAAAATATGAAAATTGACTACGAAAGTTCAATAAAGAACAGAAGGTATATATGCAAATGTATATTATCTCCTAAAATATGTGTATTATCTATTTGTCTATGCAGAACTTGTCCTTCTTTACCTTTCTGGTGTTGGCATTGGAAGGAATTCATAGCAATGGAGCCAGTTTAAAATCCAAGTTTACATAAGTCTCACAAAAACAAGCGAAGAATTCTCAAAAGTCATAATTAGAGATGAACTATCCAGGTTTAGAAGACTTATGTATTTGTCACAAGGACATATTCCTAGTAAGTAGCAGAGCGGGGACATGAATTCAGTCATACCTTGTTCCAGATCCAGTGTTCTTAATTTTTATGCTGCATTTTTAAAGAAATAACTTCCTGAGCATCCTCACTTGGATAAAGCAATGGTTCTTAATATTTCTCATTCTCTGTTTTTCCCAAGCAAAATCTCTCTTCTTTTACAAATGTCACCATTCTTAATCTTCAAGATAACTGATTTCAGCTTTTACATCTTTTGTCAGGCTTGGTGAACTTTTAAAATCTTTAACATCTGCTTCCATCTTTAAGTAGTTATATACTTTTAATATCTAGACTTCTCCTAAGAGCCTACATATTTATAATACTTTTATTTTCTCCAAATACTCATTGTTTAAAATAACAAGCATCTGCCTATAACAAAACATAGACAGATACGGTATCTATGCAAAATTAAACAAAAACTAAGACTGGATAGTTAGTAGTTCTAGATAACCACTCAGATTTCTTCCAAATGGAACAATTATATGATAAAAATTTTTTTCATTGTACTTGCCCATGGTTTTCAAGCAAATACAGACATAAGACTCATTTACCTATTATCACCAAGAAAACTAAAGCCTGAAAAATTTGAGTGACTTGCTCAAGGTCACAGCAAACACAATTATGTGTTCTATAAACATTGAAGAGCCCAGAAAAGAAAGAACTCATTTGTCTTTTCTGGGACTTTGTTTCATTAATCCATGCTGCAATAAACTAGCCCAGTTTTCTTTTGGACTATGGTAAAATCATATGTTTATGATCAGTATAAAGACAAGACCAAAAATGTTTTTTAGAATAAATGATAAGCTAAAAGCATTCAGACTAAAAATTATATCTAGTATGATTTTCTTAGTTTTAGAATTTGGAAAACCCACAAAAACTGATATGCATTTAGCTTAATAGACAAAAATACAGCCCATTTTTATCTCTGGTAAAATTATTTCATGTTAGCTATTAAGACATGATTTATTATACCTCTCCTGTGATGTGTGTGTGTGTGTGTGTGTGTGTGTGTGTGTGTGTGTGTGTTTCGATTTTCTAGTATGGACTTTCTCAGCAAATGACTTTGTTCCATTTAAAATCCAAATTGTTCTACTGAGATCACATACATATGAAATTATGGGATAACTAAATTAATCATTGGGTATTGCTTAATCAGTCTTTAAGGTGGAGCCAAATTAAATGTGAACATTTGGCTCATGAGGAAAGATCCAATGATTGTGTCACATAAGACTTAGGGGATTTCACTGTAGAAACAGCACTATATCATGGCTCTGTAAACATTAGCACAAGATATTTGGCAGTTCTTTAAATGATTTAATCATTGTAAAACAATAAGGTTGAAGTATGTTCTGTGGCCATCAATTAAGTAAATAATTCCTTTGTTCATTTTACTCTGTTTAAACACAAGTCATTCACAAAGGTAGCATTCTATCAAGACTGAACATTCTTAATGTACATTAAGAGACTTTTCATAAGCAAATTGAGTTGTACATATTAAATCTAAATGACTTCTTACAAAAACTAAGTTAAAAAAATAAATAAATATCTAGTTTAGAATTGAACTAGGCCACACTGTCAAGAGAATCATTAATAATATACTAAGTAACAAGACACTTAATTGAAAAAGTTATAGACTGTCAGTACTTGCATTCTATAAATTTTCTTCAAATTAGTATCAATTATGTGTTCTATAAACATTTCAGGAAAGTACATTCTCAAATATTATAATACCTACTACTCATGGTGGTTGAGTATTCTGCTTTCAATTTCTCAAATATCAGTTTAGGTAACTTGTTTTTTATTAACCCCATAGTTAACATATCCATAATTGTATATCCTATGTTTAAATGTGGAACACAACTTGAATAATTTACTTCTTTAGTACATATAGCAATTCTTCATTTTTCAACAATCTATATTAAATTTTAGTTGTGAATCTGAAGGTTAAAATGAATAATTGTTGTAAATGCTTTTACAGAGTTTTAGATTACAGAAAATAAACATCTTGACTATCATTGCCCAGCATCCACTCCTAAAAATGGGATTCTAATAAAATTTCCCACATTAAGTGGCACAGATAGAAAAAGTCACCTTGTTCCTATACTTTGCTAATGAATTGTAGAAGTCCAGAATACTTTTCCCCTTCAGAGACTTAATTTTTACCTGTGTAAATGTGCAACTCCAACTTTATTTTATTATTTTTATCTCTTCCCCAGGTCCTCAATTATTTTTCTTATCCCTTGACACACTGAAATAATAGGTATTTTATTACTTGTTTCCTACTTCTCAACTAGAATCAATAGGACCTTTGCCGTTTTGTCACTATTCCTGTTAACCCCTAAACCATTCTTGGAATACTATAATTCTAGAAAACTATGTTGAATCTATGACAAATCTGATTACCCTCCTAAGCCCTGTCTCTTACCTTGAAATTGCTTCCAAAGGAGTGTCCTTTCCCTCATCCAAGGGATTTGCTGCACTGCTGCCTAAATGCCACTTTCAAAGGCAAACCTGATCATGCTGCTCTTCTACTTAAAATTCCTCACATTTGCCATCCCTGACAAGGTAAAGGCACAGAAGTTTATAGCCTGGTTCATAAATTCCCTCATGACTCTGTCCACCTTCATTCCATGTATATTTACTACACTGATTGTTTTCTATTTTCTTCCCCAAGTACTTTGTCAACTCAGATCACAGTCTTTGGTAAAGCTCTTCTATTGGCCTAGAACCTTCTTTTCTAGGACATATATTTGAGTTTTCAATTTAAATATCATGTTGAAAAGACATTTTTCAAATATCTTCCTGATATAGAATTCCCCAGGATAGACAAATTAGCACTTGTATTTTTCTTTGCACTTATTTAAATCATACCTTTGTATAATTGTTTGATTAAAGTCCATATTTCTTGGCACTAAACATTAAAGCTCAATGAAGATAGAAATGGTTTCTATCTTCAGCACTTGCCAGATCAAGTGCATAACAGGTATGCAATAAATATTTTTAATAAGTAAATGTCAGCTGGGTGTGGTGGCGCATGCTTGTAATCCCAGCATTCGGGAGGCTGAGCCCGGAGGATCCAGGTTCGCGGCCAGCCTCAGCTACCTAGTAAGGCACTCCGCAACTTAGTGAGACTCGGTTTCAAAATAAAGAATAAAAAATAGGGCTGGGGGTGTAGCTTGGAGGCAGAATGCCCCTGAGTTCAATCCCCAGTACTGCAAAAAAAAAAAAAAAAGTAAATGTCATAAGTGGGTATTTGAGGTTGTACTGGTATTTCATAGAAGCCTTGCTATCTCTGTACATGAAGAGTCTTTACCTTGGCTTATCAAGAAAATCTGAATGCATAGAATTTTTATTTTGCCCCTGTATCCCATTTCAAATGTGTTAATTATTAGATCACATGAGATGAGCAACTAACTCATTTTTAGCATTGAAGGATGAGTGCCGGGGTCCAGCCTTCGAGGCAGATGTTAGTCAGGGGTCCTTCTATGGGTGTGGATTGAGATGAGGTCCCGAAAATACACTCACACCGAAGTGTATCTGTTTTATTGTTTGTTAGTAGCTGTTTTATACTATTATTTTTTTTTTTTTTTGCAAAGAGGCATATAGAACAGGAAATTTTACAGACTCATTTCTCTAAAGGTTATCTTTTACAAAATACAACATGTATATAAAAATTCTTTTAGTACATAAAAATTCTTAAAAATACAATACATATATAATTTTTTCCATTAGTTAAAATCTTTACTATTTGTTTAGCTCCTATAAGCAATGTTCTTATCTTTATCTCAGATAGCTAGAGGATTAATGTATCCTGTAAAATTCCAAGGAGACAAGGTGGGAGTGGGCAAAATACTATTTGTAGTAACTATTTAGATAAACTTGCAAAGCCTGTTTCTTGACTAATGCTTGTAAGAGGTTAATGAATTCCTTATATGGGTTTGTCTTAAAGCACTGCTTTTTCAACTAATATTAAGAGATCACTATCCATCTGGCCACATGTTTCTAAGAAATTTTCCTTTAATTAATGTAAAAGCAAAACCCAAAGCACCCAAAATTTCCAGAATATAACATAATGCAAAGTGGGATATGCCACGCATTCCTTCTTTTGGAATTGTCTGCCTTGCAGGACTCCAGTGGACGGAGCCTTGCTCAAGATCCAGCTATTAAGGAGCTGTGGCAGACGAGCTTAATTTTGCAATGAGAAAACTCATTCAAGAATCTCTATTCCAAGAAGGAACATACCTCAAAATCATTGAGGCAATATACAATAGGCCCACAGCCAGCATCATATTAAATGGAGAAAAACTGCAAGAGTTCCCACTAAAGACAGGAACAAGACAAGGATGCCCATTATCACCTCTTCTGTTTAATATAGTACTTGAGACTCTAGCCAGAGCAATAAGGCAAGAGAAGGAAATCAAAGGGGTA
>PVLC010019912.1:11476-29964 GCA_004027655.1 Graphiurus murinus | reverse complement strand
TTTTTTTTTTTTTTTTTTTTTTTTTTTTTGGCGGTGGGGTGGGGGGGTGGAGTGCCGGGCGAGTCTGCCGAGAAAGAACCGGCCAGCGAGCGGAGAGGGCAGGCGTACTGAGCTACGTTTGGCTCGGCAGAGACGGCCCATTAAATAATGCAATAAAATAACAAGAGCGGTAATAACCGGAGGCTCTCCCACGCTTCTCCCGCCGACCCGAGGCAGGTCCCGGACACCGAAAGGCAACCCATCTCTTGGAGGCTTCCTCTGTCGGGAAGAATCCCGAAGCCAGAGGCAGTAGAAAATGTACAGATTTTTATTAAAACCGGAGGAGAGAATGCCCGGAGTCTATCCGAAGCACCCCCACAACCCTACCAATTTAGTAGCCTTTTTGGTGAGGCCGAGGTCGCTGAGCCCGGAGGGTTCGCCGCCCCAATTCGGAGCAGACCAGAGCACTGCCGCGGGGAGGAGCGAGGGAGCTGCCTGGGGTCTGCGTCCAGCCGGGGCGCGGTCGGCCCCGGAGAGGCCGAGGGGGGCCGAGCGACCCCCAGGTCCAGGGACCGGGCTCAGTCGTCGTCCGCGGAGCCTTAACTCCACCGAGGACTCAGGGGTGCCGAGCAGTTTTTTTCACGACCTGTTGGAATTTGGTAACTGCTTTAACAGTCTAATTAGAAATGAGTTACTATAGGACGCGTAAGTAAAATATTACGTGCTCATATAGGGCGTTGCGTGTCTTTTAAACGCGCGCACACACGCACGCACATATTCCTTCGTTCCCTTGATTGCTAGATTTTTTTTATTATTATTATTTTCTTTTTTAAACCCCCCCCCCCCCCCGTCTTCTAGCCCAAGGGCTGGATGGAAGAGAAAGAGGAGTCCGAGCGTGTGTAAATGTTTTCTGGGCTCCAAACGGCCGCAGTTCGCCCAGAACTTCCAGCCCCGATCTGGGAAAAGAACATTTGATGCCATCAAAGGGCTGCAGATTGAAAACAGATGTGCGCGCCGCGCTCTCTCCATGCATTTAATTAAGGAGCCAGGGCGGAGGAGACTTTTTCATCATTAGTCCACCCGCCCCCTCCTCTCCCCACCCCCGCCCTCCCCTCGGGCCGCTGGCACCCCCGACCGGGAGCCCCGGGCCCCGCCGGCGCGCGCCTCGCTGGGTCTCCGCAGCCGGACGCACTCGGGGCCGCGGCCAGCTGTGGGCTTCGGAGCCGGGACGCGTGGGGACGCGTGCACCCAAGTCCTCAGTAGGCGCTTAAGGGAAAGGGCCGAGGGGCCGGTTCTCCCTCCCCGAAACCTCCCTGAACCCCGGCGGCACGTCGCCGTTCTCTCCTCGCTTTCTCGTTTTGCACGCGCTCGTTGACACACTTGTGTTTCTTTTGGTCCCTGACGCCGACAGAATCACAGAATCGCCCTTTGAGACTCGGGTCTGGGTAAGGGGTCGAGGCTCCTGGCGTCCCCGGCCAGGCAGCGACCTCCGCCAGCTGGGGGCACGTCGCCCTTCGGAGGAGGTAACTTTGTCTCCCATGTGCTGTCAGCGCGGTGACTCCGAAGCGGGGTCATAGAAGGACACCCAGAAGCAGGGCCCAGTGTGTCCTGTTTACACGTGGCCGGGTCCTCCGGAAGGATCAGGCCCGGTTTGGAAGTCAGTTACTTGTTAATAACCAATCGCATCAATACCAAGTAGTATGCCAACACAAACATCGGAACATATGTGCTAACCATTGGTCAACCAAATATATTTACATATAATATGTCTATTTCGATGTGCAACATTTTCCCCCAAATGTCTCTGGGACTGAAGGTTCAAGTTTAAGAGGACCCTGCGGGCTTTTCCAAGCAGGCAGTGCCTCACCCTGGAAAAGGAGGTGGCCTTTTAAGACTCAGACCGCAGAGCACTCTGAGCTGGAACTCAGGGACAGTGTCCTAGAGTTCTCAGAGACCAGGAGCAGCCTGGGTCTAGACCAGAGGCAGTCACTGGGGAGGTGGAGGCAGAGCCCCGCCCAACCCACATGATATCAGGATCCCTTCCTTGCCACTCAGAAAAGGCTGCTCCTCCCTCCTGGGACTGTCCTTAGTCTCCGGTCCTTCTGTGGTGTCATCATCAACACAGAGAGTCTCACAGCTGAGCTGGCTGCACTGAGACAGAGCCCTCCTGAGCAAATTCTCCTGGAGGCAAGCAGCACCCTGCAAAATCTATTCCTCCCCACCACCATGAGCTTTTTTTTTTTTAATTCAAATGACTTTTCTTTTCCTTCTTTCTGATTAACAATTGCAACTGGATTGGATCTACACTCTGATGATGTTTCTACACATGTATAATTTGTTTATATTCTGGATTATAACTTAAAACTATAAAGATAACCCTACAGCGAAATTCAAGACAGGACAGGGAGTACATTTGCCTGGTAAAGGAAGGTGTTCCCAGAACCCTGGGAGCCAGCAGTGTTTCTCTACCCAGAGCCCCTCGCTGCAGGCTGGGGAAGATGGGGAGATTCTGCCCCAAGCACCAAAGGTCGCTCCTCTAGCCTCTTCTTTGTGTCTAGGTTCTGGGAGCTTGCCAGAGGGGTAGGGTAAGGAGAAATTAGTGGACCACAGTTCTGAGCGCAAGTTACAGTCACCAGGAGAGCCAAGCATCTCCAGAATTGCAGAACCGCCATCTGGGAGAAAGATGTCAGGCTCTGTGTCTGAGCTCAGAGGCTGTCCCCCTGTCCCCCCAAGCAGGTGGCAGGCCTGCCTAGGAACTGAGATGGCCCCAGAGGAAAGTGGCCCACCACTGCCCCTGTAGTTCCTTGGTCACTATTTTACTTTCCCCTTGTGCCTTCCTTTTAGGAAGAGTTAAAAGGAAAGCATTTCTACCCCCAAATCTTTGAACAGGCCTTATCTGGGCTTTAGCTTTGACATCCATCATTCAGTGTTATTAAAGTTGGAAGCCCTGGCCGGGCGTGGTGGCACAGGCCTGTAATCCCAGTACTTTCGAGGCTGAGATAGGAGGATCTCAGGTCCTCGGCCAGCCTCTGCTACTTAGTGAGACCCTGTTTCAAAATAAAAAATAAAATAGGGCTGGGAGTGTAGCTCAGATGTAGAATGCCCCTGGGTTCAATCCCCAGTACCGAAAAAAAAAAAAAAAGTTGGAAACCCTGGGTGATGCAGCTAACCAGAACCCTGCGCCCCAGACCCTTCAGGCATCCAGCAGCTTCCCAGCCCTTCTTTCTGCCCTGTCTCCTTTAGAGTAACTCCTGCTTCAAGATTCCTCCCCAAGACAGTGGACACAAAGGAGAGCTGCCCAGAGCTCAGATCAAGGTAGGAGAAGGTTTGGTTCGCAGCCACGTGCCCGTGGGTGGTCCTATTCCGGTTTGGTATTGATTACGGTCCAGGGTTTCCCTGGCACTGGCAGCTGGCAGAACTCTGTCTCATCTGGCTAGCAGAATGTCCCCCACCCTCCGCAGCTTCCTCTCTGAACTAGAAGCCAGGAGTTGTACTCCCTGACACGTTAATAAGCTGACACGATCATCACGTGTGACAGGTCACAGGTTCCTGACACTTAAGGCAGAGAATATCCCCCTCACGCACACACGCCTCAGAGCACGTGTGTGTGTGTGTGTGTGTGTGTGTGTGTGTTGGGGGGGTGCTTTCCTGCTCATGGTGGACCATCTAGTATATGTCCATTCGCAACCAAGCAGGGAGAGGGCAGAGGGAAAGATGGATTCTGCAGGCTGCCCGTAGTTGAATGCTCTTGAGAGGGAGAGCGTGCAGGACCCCTCCTTTGCCCTTATCATGGTAAGAGGCACTAGAGAAGCATTTCTCCTGTGCCTGGCGGATGCTCTCCACCCATCCCAAACCCATCCAGCAGCCCGACTGAACTATTTTGAAATTTTCCCACTATTAAAAGGAAATAGGATTAGAAACACACTTTCAGGTAGTGAGCTGGTCACGGGAGGCCCAGCCTATTTGGGCGGGCCCTCGTCTAGTTCCGCAGGCCTGTCTCTCCTGCAAGCCCTGGCCTCTGGCTCTGCGTGCACCATGGTGACGGCTTTCTCTGGGGACACCAGAGATCTGGACCGGTGCATGGCCAATGCAGTAAGTACTCCTCCTCCGGCCCGGTTGTGCTAAGTGCCTCTGCTGTACATCACAGTGCTCAGCACGCTCTTCTCGAAATTTCTTTATTTCTTGGGCTGCTTCCTTTTGGTCTTTATAGAGTAGTTACTTCTCTCTGAAATAGTGATATTCTCTGGAGGTCTGCCTCTCGTCCCTCTTGTCCTTTATAATAAGTAGGTTGTTTTTAGACAATCTCGTCCATTTTTGTTTTTGATGTGTGTGTGTGTGTGTGTGTGTGTGTGTTTTGACTAGAGATTGAACCTAGGGGCATTCTACTTCCCAGCTATACCCTCATCCCTTTTAAACAGGGTCTCACTAGGTTGCCTGAGAGTCTCACTAAGTTGCTAAGGCTGTCCTCCAACCTGTGATCCTCCTGTCTCAGCCTCCCAAGTACTGGGATTACAGGTGTGCATTACTATGCCCAGCTGACTGTGTACATTTTCGTGGGTTAACTACCACTTGTTCGACAATGAGTCTAAAATCTAAATCTAAAGCTGGGTCACCGTGTTCACTCTGGACAAGTTGGCGTACTCATCTTTCAAACAAGATCAGTGATGGCACCTACCACATACGCTTGCAAAGGTCAATGAGAACACATGTCCAGTTAGCACAGTGTGCAGATATGATCATCCCTGAGAACAAGCAGGTAGCTAGCTCCTTGCTGGACATGCACATTTACTAAAGAAACTTAACGTGTCCCTAAGGTTAAGAACTTACCATCTTCTCTCCCCCTATTCTCCAGCAAAAGACTGAGGAGCTATCTCCGATCCCTCCTTCTCTGCACCACCGCTGGCTTATCCAGCCAGTTGCGATTTCTTGTCTGGTTGCACGTGTTGGGTTAAGTATATATTTTTACCTCTTTTATTCCTGTTTGTCTTCTGTTAGATAGACGTGGGTCTGGCTTATTTCAAGTCTTGTCACACAATAAATAGTGGTAACACAATTTCCAAGACATTTCTTTCTTGCCTGCCTCAAAGGGATGCTCTGAGATAAGGTGACTTAGTATAAAAGGCATGACTCCACCCACGACCAGGCCAGTGGTCATGGTCACCTGTTAGGGCTAGATACAGAAGGTCCCTTCCACAACTCCTGTTTTAATGTTCCCAGTTGATTTGATTAAGTCATGAGGGTCATAATCAGGTCGGGTGTGGCTGAAGGGAGAAGGGGGGTCCCTGGGGGTGTGGCCTTAGGGACTGTGCTTTTATTTATTTAATTATTCATTGGTGCATTGCAATCATACATCTTTGTGAGGTGCAAGCTGGTAGAGGCATACATGCACACATCTCTCATTTAAACCTTCCCCAATTCCCTCCCCTCCCTCCTTTTCAAATTCAGCTTAGCTTTTGACTTTGATATGATTATGAAAGTACATCGTGCGCATTAGGGTGTTCCCCCATCACCTTCAGTTAAGTCACCTTCTTTGCTCATCTAAGGTTTCTCCTTCTTCGTCTAGAGTCCTTCTTATGACCTACTTTCTCCCTAGCTTCCGAATATTAGGGAAAGCACACGATTTTTTACTTTTTGTGATGGACTAATCTCCCTTAACATGTTTTCCAGTTCCATTCATTCCCCTCCAAATGCCATGATTTTGTTCTTCTCTGTGGCGGAGTAAAATTCCATTGTGTACATATCCCATAGTTTTGTGATCCATTCATCTGTTGATGGACATCATTAGCAACCAGAGAGATACAAATCAAAACTACCTTGAGATTTCACCCAACCCCAATCGGAATGGCAATCATCAAAAACACGAACAACAACAAATGCTGGCGAGGGTGTGGAGAAGTGGGAACCCTCATACATTGCTGGTGGGATTGTAGGTTAGTGCAACCACTTTGGAAAACAGTATGGAGAGTTTAAGTCGTAGAAGTGAGAAGCCTGATTTTAAAATCGGAAATGATGTGTTATTTTTAATACTTTTCAGATCACAAGCCTCTTGACTCTAACATTTCAGGTCAGCGCTCCCCTCTTTTATAGTGTTCCCTTTCGCACCCTATGAACCTGCTGCAGGCTCTGCATTTGAACAATCAGAATGACACCCCCCGCCCTGCCCCCACCACAGACGCTGAAAACCAAAAACCAAAACACAAGGCGTGCTTCTGCCACTCACCATGGAGTCTTCTCCTTTTTCCTGTCTTGCCCTTTGGGGAATATTTTGCTCCTGGAAGCTAGAGGCCCAAATTATTTCCTTTGAAATTTGAAGGCTGAGAGATAATGATCTCTCTAATAGTCATTAATATTGAGGGTGTCTCAGTCTTCATTAACAATTATTGTACTGGTCCTTAAAGATCAAAGTTTACATTCTATTTTGGGCCACATGATGTAAAGTAGAAGTTCAACATTATATATGTGTGTGTGTGTGTGTGTGTGTGCGCTTGTACTGGTGCATTGTAGTCTCACATGATAATGAATGATAGGAACAGACATGCACACAGCACCTGGCGAGCTTCCCTCGGAACTCCACCCCACTCCCTCCCCTTCCCCAAGATTCCTTCGAGATTGGCATTGATAATTTTGTATATATACATAGGGTTAATTAAAGTGTTTCCTTCTGCCGGGCGTGGTGGCGCACGCTTGTAATCCCAGCATTTGGGAGGCTGAGACCGGAGGATCCGGGTTCTCGGCCAGCCTCGGCTGCCTAGTGAGGCCCTCTGCAACTTAGTGCGACCCTGTTTCAAAATAAAGAATAAAAAATAGGGCTGGGGGGTGTAGCTCGGAGGTAGAATCCTCCTGAGTTCCATTCCCAGTACCGCAAAAACAAAACAACAACAAAAAAAGTTTTTCCTTTATCAAGTCTATCCATCTTTAACCACTAATCTATTAATCTATTATGTCCCACTTTGGGATAAAATACTTTTCATTTATTTAAAAAAAAACAGGCATAGTGGTGCACACCTCTAATCCTAGTACTTGGGAGGCTGAGACAAGAGGATCTCAGGTTCAAATCCAGCCTCAGCAATTTAGCAAGGCCCTCAGTAATCTAGCAAGATCCTGTTTCACAATAAAAAATAAAAGGGCTGGGTGTATAGTTACGAGGTAAAATGCCCCTGGGCTCAATCCTCAGTACCAATAAATAAGTAAACAAAATATTTTTAAAAGTTGGTTCCCTAAGTATTCTACTTCCCAAGCTGAATAATCCCAGATTATTTCTCTCAGAAACTGTAATTCAAACAGGAAGTTGGAGGCTCACTTTTTGCCATAAATCTGCCATTTACCCATCACAAAGGTTTTCTATAAGAATGAGTTGGAGAATGTGACTAAGAGGCTTAAAATGCAGTGTTTATTGGTTTAAGAAGCACTGAGTGTTTTTGTAAATTGCCTTCTAATATTTAGTCGATTTCAACTATGCTTTTGTATGTCCAATGAAACAATATGCCGAGTAGACGGCACTGCAGGCAGATGAAGTCTGCGGTGAGCAAGGCCACGATGATTTCCTGCCAGGTCCCCAATTGTTCACAGGGCCTTCGTTTCATAACCAAGGGGCTGTCATGACAGTGTTGAATCGCTATCATTTGATGAGTGTTTACTACGTGTCAAACACTGTGCTTGGTGTCTTATATCCACTGTCTCCTTTCATCTTCCCAGTAACCAGAGAAGGGAGGTCTTATCCCTTTTTACACATTAAAACAACAACAACAACAAACAGACTTAAGAACATTTGGGGGTGGTGGAGGGGTCACCCAGCCATGATTAGAATCTGGCTTTCTCTGATAATTAGGCTGTTAACTATCTTGCTAGAGAGGATATCAAACTAGCATGATGAACGGTTTAGAGAAATACCAATTGAATGGTATGAACATATAAATGTAAGGTTTAGGATACATTTATCCCGAAACATCTCTCTCTTTCTCTCCCCTTGGCTTTTTACTCACTTAACCTTCCTGAGCCGCTCTGCACTACAGTGGCAGTTGACAAAACAGAGATATCACAAAGAACAAGAGAAGTTGACAGCGCTGCTTACCTCACCAAAGGGGCTGTATCCTCACACAGGGTTGCCAACGAGGGCTTCAGAACCTGTCTAGTCTGAAACACCAGGTTGAGAGACTCTCAGCAACCTAGCAAGACCCTGTTTCAAAATAAAAAGATAAAAGGGTGGGGGGGATGTAGTTCAGAGGTAAAATGCCCCCGGGATCAATCCCCACTGCCAACAAATAAGTAAATATGATATTTTTAAAAGTTGCTTCCCTACATATTCTACTTAGCAAGCTGAAAAACATCCCAGATTCATTCTCTCAGAAACTATATATATATATATGTATGTTGCAGTACTGGGGATTGAACTCAGGCATTCTACCTCTGAGCTATACCCCCAGCCCTATTTTTTATTCTTTATTTTGAAACAGGGTCTCACTAAGTTGCAGAGGGCCTCACTAGGTAGCTGAGGCTGGCCGCGAACCCGGATCCTCAGGTCTCAGCCTCCCAAATGCTGGATTACAAGTGTGCACCATGCCCAGCTCAGAAACTATAATTTAAACAGGAAATCCCTTCTTCTGGGGATGGAGTAAAAAGGAAGGTTAATTAGTTAGCATCTGGGCTTGCTGGTTTTCTTCGTAGAACAATGGGAAAAAAGGAATTACAAAAATGTGTGCTTAGCTGATAAATCAGAGGATACTTATACTCAGATTATTATTATTATTATTATTATTATTATTATTATTATTATTATTATTTTTCTCCTTACCTGTATATACCCATGCCCCCTTTGGAAGATGGCTCTTAGCATGTTCCTCTGCTGGGAAATGGTCTCCTGTTCATGGACAGAAGAGAAGAATCCTTACCATGACTCTGTCTCTGAATGGTGCTGGTGATAACAGTCATGACCTTTTTAGCTAGGATTGGAAAATAAACCTGTACATACTCGAGTTGAAGAATTTGTGCTACTGCCCCCTGCTGCAGGGGAGGACTAATGGAATCCTTGGACCCCTTACTCCTGCAGGAGAACAGAGGGAGCTATCTTAAAGATAATGCTGTATAAACACTGAGACAGGCAGCAGGAGAGGTGAGGGTTCCCACATCCTGTGTTGCCATCTTGCTTTGAGTGGCATTTGAAATCAAAAGGCCAAATAGAATCCAAAAACTAGAACCCAACAGAGAATCCCAACCCTTGTGAGGCTCAATTCTTTTGTTTCAGTCGATTCTAACACTTCACCTGTTCACCCACAACTTTGCTTCTCGACGGGATGTTCTTCTGCATTGTGCTTTTCGTGTCTGTTTATCTCAAAACCTAACCAGCAAAGGATCTACTTTTAAAACAGTCCATCAGGCCCTTCTGCATTAGATATGTGCCTATGAATCTTGAGGATTTTTAAAAAATCAGACTTCTTTGTGGCTGAGTAAAATTGCATTGTGTGTATCTACTAAAGTTTTGTGATCTATTCATCTGTGGATGATCAGCTAGGCTGTTGTAAATTGTGCTGCTATGAACATGGATATGCAAGTATCGTTATAATATTCTGACTTCATTTCCTTTGGGAAGAAGCCCAGGAGTGCTACTGCGGGGTCAGATGGTAACTCCATTCCCAATCTTCTGAGAAAACTCCACAATGGTCTCCAGAGCGGCTGTACGAATTTGCAGTCCCACCAACAGCGTAATAGGGTTGGTTCCTATTTCCTGTTTCCCCTCAACCTTGCCAGCATTTGTTATTATTTGTGTTCTTGATGATTGCCATTCTAACTGGAGTTAAATGGAATATCAGTGTAGTTTGCAGGAAAATGGATGGAACTCTAGAATATCATACTGAGTATAGCCAGTCTCAAAAAACGAGTAGATGTCTGTTTCTCTTATATGTGGAAGCTAGAGAGATATTGGCAACATCGGATAGCAACCAGGAGAAAATTAATTACATGCTGGAACTGGTTTCCCTTGGGAAACTGGTACAAGAAATGCAAACCAGTTCAGTTGTGATGTCTTAGGAATCTACTGATGGAGCACGGGGGTTGAAGCACGGTATCTGTCTAGAGTACATCTATTCCAACAGGCATTGAGAATGAAGGACAAGGAGGTGGAGGACCATATGCAGTTATGATCAACTAATGAAGAGGCCTTGAGACTACAGGACAAAGTTGCTACATCATCCTGAAGTCAACATAAATCAAATAATATTGCTAACATTAGATATTTGGGATGTATTTGGGAGCACAAAGAAAAACAGGAAGGGAAAGAGGGTCGTACACTGTAATTCCAGATAGGACCTGGTGATCCTGTGAGGCAATGCTATCTTGCATCCATCATCCCTCAGCCTACGCCTAGCTACCTTTATTCTCCTTTTTTCTGTATGAGCAGCAACTCAACCCTACTAATCTGTAGCCTGCTGAAGTGTCACTGCATTCAGGAAAGTTATAATTCTGACTTTTCTTTGGTGCTAGTGATAACACTTCGAGTATTGAAGAGAGAAGCGATGTTGCTAAAACCTTCAGGCCTGATGTAGACAGACGCCGTGCACACTGAGGTTATATCTTGGGTTTGGCTGCCTCTCTATTTCAGGCAAGAATGAACTAATCTGTGTTGATGAGTGTGTAGCACTCTTGTTAACAAAAGGAAGATCATTCTTGGACTGTCAAAGAACATCCCATTGGCTTTTGTGATTGGTTGGGTAAAAAAGCATTAAATTGGTTGTGTCACCACAATCAGGTACCACGTATTATTATAGTTTAAAAAAGAAAGCCATAGAAAATCATTAAAAAAGAAAAAAAAACAGGCTTTATCTGACAGCAAGCCAATAAAGTTAGAAACTGCTATTTTAAAAAATGTGAACAATACACTACAGCTAATAGAGAGTTAAAATATATGATTCATAAAACTATTGACTCTAAGCATAATTAAAACCATAATTACAAAATATTCAGAACATTATGATAAGTTTCTGTTAAGTGTGGGAGGCTGAGAAGAAAAACCCAAAACCAAGGAAAAGAAATCGCTACAGAAAGGAGGGCACAAAGAAGTCCCATGAAAATTAACCTCCACTGAGGAGACTGCTTCTCCCCCCTCCTCCTCTTCCTCCTCCTTCTGCCCCTCTTCCTCCTCCCCCTCCCCTTTCCTCCTCCTCCTCCTCCTCTTTCCCTCTTCCTCTTCTTCCCCTTTTCCTTCTCCTTCTTTTCTCTTTGCCATCAATGCTCTTAATTTTACTACTGTTGTAATGAGTGTTTGTTTTTGCACCCCCTCAGGATTTGATGTTTTCCTTCTCAGATCTTTTTTTCCAATTTTTAGCTATGATATCTACCATGATTTTCTGTGCCCCATGCTC
The DNA here is from genome assembly GCA_004027655.1 of Graphiurus murinus. Taxonomy (NCBI): domain Eukaryota; kingdom Metazoa; phylum Chordata; class Mammalia; order Rodentia; family Gliridae; genus Graphiurus; species Graphiurus murinus. Next base: position 18,631 of record PVLC010019912.1, on the reverse strand, counting down.
TCTGTGACCTTGTTCTGGAATTTCTTTAAAAGATGTATTAGAATTAGTGATTGCATCATTCATGTCTTCTAACTTTTCCATTATATACTCTTTTTATCTTTCTGAATGATTTTCTCAGATCTATTTTCCAAATTATTAGTTCCCTCTTTAGCAGAATCTGGTGTATTGTTCAACCCATCTATTAAATTACTTTGTTTAAATGTTCATAAAAGTCAGTTGAGTCTCATACTCCCTTGATTTTCCTAATAATTTTGATCACTTCTTTTTATTTCTTAATAGTTTAAATATATTTATTGACTCTAGTTAAGATTAATTTATTATAATTTCTTTAAGTACAAATTTTCTCATTTGTGTCAATGACTTTCCCTTGAGGTAGTTTGTTCATTTGTGATGTTTGTAATTTTTCTATGAACAATTCTTAAAATAATTATTAAAATAGTGTATTTTAAAATAAAGCTTGACCAAAAATCTAAACCAAAATGACATAGAAAATAGAGCATGGAGTCAAATAATTCTAAGACATTTACATTCTCTGTTTGCAAGGAAGATAGAAAAAATTATTAATTTCAGACTTTCCTAAATAAATGTAAATTAAGTTTGTATGTTACAAATTTATGGTTAATCAGAAAAGAATGTAAATAAAATGTATAATTTCAATCCCAGTAGGGGAAAATAAAGACTTGAGAAAATTCAATAGAAAGATGAAAACAAGAAAATATAAAGGTACACAGTAAATATAAAACATACAACCAAACATATCAGTACTCACAGTAGGACAGACAGATGAAACTCATTATTCAGAGTTGGTCAGACAAGATCTAAAGGGAAAATCCAACATTGTGATACCATCAAAAGATATACTTAAAGCAAAATGATACCTGAAGAATAAAAAATAGCAGGACAGAAAAAAATAGCATGACAAAACTATTAGTAAGGAGAGAAAAATTTTTAAAAGCCCTCTGGTTTAGTCACATGATAGAATACTACACAACAGCTAAAACCAAATGACCTCTCTGTATCAATCTGTGTTCATATTTACATTGGTTGATTATAGGAGCCTTAGTGTAGATTTTGAAAATAGCATTAAATATAAAAGATGTAGTATACAACAGTATGGAAATATTGTATGGCACATTGAAGAGAACATACGAAGCAATGCTGAATATTGTGCATGGGTTTATCAACTTGTAAGATTTAAAAGTAAAGAATTGACAGAGTCATACTAAATTCATGATAGTAGCTGCCTTTATAGAAGGAAGGAGGGAAATTATAATGGAATAGAAAGTAAAGGTAATTTCAATTTCATAATGTTTTATTTTGCCAAAAAAAGATAAGAGTGAAAAATGTAACAATAAATATGCTACTTAACAATGGGTACATTTAAAGAACACATTCTATGTGTCAAATATACCTATATCTTACACCTATTCATCCCCGACCAGAGATGCTGCCAAAGCTGTATTTAGAGCAAATCTATAGTCTTAAATTTTTTTGTAACCACTAAGTCAGGAAGAATGGCAATCAGTTGTGCCTACAAGTAATTAGAAAATAAAATAGATCTACAAAGGCAGAATTTACATAATTTAATAATTTAGAAAAGAGACAGAATAAAGCCAAGAGTTAGCTTCACTGAAGAACAAAAAAATGAAATAAAACACTAATTTGTTGTATTCAATATCACTAATAACCAATAATGACAATAAGAAATGACACTCAAAATAAAGGCTTTTTCATTAGCCTCTCTAACTCTAGCCTCAGCCAAGCACCATTCTGTACAGCAGCTACATAAATCTTTGGAAGGATTTACAATGTTCAGGATCTGGAGTCCCCAGATCTTTGGTTTATATTTTATTTAAAAAGGCGCTGACTAGAACCGGGCGTGGTGGCGCACGCTTGTAATCCCAGCATTCGGGAGGCTGCCGGGTTCGCGGCCAGCCTCAGCTACCTAGTGAGGCATTCCGCAACTTAGTGAGACTCGGTTTCAAAATAAAGAATAAAAAATAGGGCTGGGGGTATAGCTCAGAGGTAGAATGCCCCTGAGTTCAATCCCCAGTTCCGAAAAAAAAAAAAAAAAAAGGCGCTGACTAATCTCTGCTCTGAAGTAGGGGCACTCCACCTTGATGAGACCAAGCCTTGGGAAGCCAGCCAGTGAGTGGGCTCAGAAGCCTTCCTCTTGGTTTGGGAACACCCCTGTGCTTTTTTCCTCCACAGTAGTGATGTTTGTTCCTTCCTCGGCTTCATACTCCTGGAGTTATGGGAAGACAACCTCCCACGCAGAGATGAGCATAAAACAGCCATGGCCACAGGTACAGGGATGCTCTTTAGTGAATGGCTGCCTCCTTCCTGGGAAGCAGGGAAGACCTGCTGTGTCTGTCACTTTTTAGTTATTAGGCAACGTCTGGAGGCACCCAAGATTTTGATTCCACACTTACCCTTTTCTGGAGCAGAGAGCAAGTGCTGTAACAGCTGTGTGTGTGTTTATTTTCTTTGGGACAGATAGAGGCCAAGGAAACCACAAAAAAAGTCTAAGCCACAGCTCTTCCCTCCCTTATGTAAGGATTACAGAAGCAGGTGCGGGATGTTTGTTTCTTCTGGGTGTAAAATAAGGTCTCTGAGCTTTCATGTCAATAGTTCACATCTAATCGTTTCTATGTCATCAAAAAGCTGCATTGACTGAAATGCTGCTCACTGCCTCTGATGTGGGGAGGCGTTCTTGCCTTGATGGGAATGGTCCTATCCCAGTGAGACTAGAGAAAGTGGAACCCTTGCACAGGTTGATGGGAATGTAAGTTAGTATGCCCATTATGGAAGCAGCATGGAGGTTCCTTGAAAAATAAAAAAAAATGTGACTGCTATATGATCCAGTAATTCCAGTAAGGGATATAGGCTCAAAGGATATGAAATTAGTATGTCAAAGAGTTATCTGGATTCCCATGTGCTTTATGCCATTATTCACAGTAGCCAAGACATGGAATCAACCCAAGTGTCTATCAACACTTAGAAAATATGGCATATACCTAATGGAATATTATTCAGCATTAAAAAGCATTATCTTCATTTTAAAGAAGAATGTAAGGATCTAGTAGAAGTATGAACAGCAATAAATTCAGGCAAAGAAGAAATGTAGTAACCTCCCCCATCAAGTAAATTTAATTCACATTTTAAGATTTCCAACTCATAAACATTTGTTGTTCCTGGACTTCCCCATACTGGGTTATACCAAGGTTATCAGATCTAATCTAGGGTGAAGATTTGGGGGGTAGTCATCTCTACCTTAAGTTTTCTGCCACATTGACAACCATTTCCACAGGGCCCCCAGGTACCAGCAGATTCCTGCTGCTTCTGTACCTATTTGGAGCACAGAACTCCTTTTTGGTGAGATTGCCTGGGCTCCCACTCACCCAAGCACCATCCAGCCATTTCCTCTTGAAAGTCTCAGCACATTCTGCATGGTGCCCTGAGGAGCTGGCTGCAGGTCTCTACTATTCTAAGAGCTCAGAGATCTGCCTTCCCTTCCCATCTCCCTGGCTCAAGGGGGTGAGGTGATAAATCTTTGTTTTATCTGAGATTTCAATCTAACTCTCTTCTATGTTATAGGTGGAGATGGGGTTTTGTTATTCTTCAGCTCTGGTGGGGAAAAATACCTGGGTATTTGGGTAGGATCTGAAAAATATTCATTGTGTAGAAATTATGAACCTCATGATGCTTCACTTCTAAGAGTATTAATGTATCTAATTCCTACTGCTCAGCAGTATCCTAGGATATGCACAATGGTTCATCACATGGCCGTGTGAGCCACATAAGAACACTGAGTAGCAGCTCCCTGGAGAGTCTCATGAGAAAGGTACCGTCCTTACTTGAGTTAATGTCTTTGCAAAGGATGGGTTTTGTAGCCATTTCCATGCCAAGTTGTCTTGGTCAACATTTTCACTGCTATAATACAAAACAATCAACCACACAACTTAGAGGAAGGAAGATTTATTTGCTCACAGTTTTGGGAGATTTGGGGGTTCATTCTATGTGAGGCTGGGGCTTACAGAGCTTATTGCATGGTGGAGGGAGGGAGGGAAGGAGGGAGGGAGATAGAAGTATGGTCCCTAAGGCCACACACCCAGGGACCCACCTTCTCCACCACATCCAGTGGCCTAGATCACAATCCAGTAAATCCACTACAATGGACTTATCCACTGGTAAGACCGGAGCCTTCATGACTTAAATGTATCTCCTCTGATCATTAACACATGAGCTCTTCAGGGGAGGGTCTATATGCAACCAAAATACAAGTCAAACACTCAAGTATTAAAGAACAGCTTATATCATCCCTGTCTTATTCCTAATGCTCAGAAGTAGGCACGATAATTTGGAAATTTCTTTGAATAAGATTTTGTTCAAGTTGTTACTACCCAAGTTTGATTTCTTCTTGGTGATATCACATCCATCCCAAGCCCTCCTGCTTCTGGATAGTTCTCAGCCATGGCTGGGTGACCTGAGCCCCACTTTCTGCCACACGCGCTGGAATGTGCCACTCGCAATGATTTCCAGACGTGTCAGCCCCCTTCCTGTCGGGCCATCGCTTTGTCACACGACCTTTGCCAAGCCACTTCGCTCTGCTCTGCTGTACGTAACATCAGGTTGTAATTATGATGATCTCCCTCTTCGAAATGTGATGAGAAGCTATTCATAACAAAGACTGTAAAAATTGCCAACACAGCAAGAGAAGCAGATATTAAATGTATGAAAAATAATTCTACATTTGACTCTCCATTTCCTCCCTGGCTACATGTGTCCTTAAAATCTAGCTGTAAAGACACCAGTAGCAGGAGAGACTGATGAGGCCCTTCTGCTAATGCTAGCCACTAAATACACATTTTTCTGACCCCAAATATGGCCTCGATTTTCAGATAAATGATCTCTGTATGGGAGAAGGTTATCTTCCCATTGTTCTCTTGTTAAGCACATGGCCCTTTTCCCCTTTCTTTCTTTCTTTCTTTCTTTCTTTCTTTCTTTCTTTCTTTCTTTCTTTCCCAAGAAAACTGAGGTCACTCCATTGATTTTAAATGCAACGCTGTTCAGTGCCAGACACTTGACATGTTCTGGTCTCTGCCCTCTGGACTTGAGTCTGGGATCATGTTTCCATCATTCCCCAATATACCTTCCAAGCACTTGGGAGTGCACCGAAGGCCAGAGAGCTTAGAGGTGAGACCAGGCCAGGCTGGCACCCACTCTGCAGGACTCAGGGACAGAGTCATCCTTCAGAGTGGTGTGAGATGTGATTGACAGGGCGCTGGCACTGCCCGAGGCCAACCAAAGGACAACAGGAGAGACATGAGCTACCTGGTTCGTTTCTGCAAGTGTCTGTTTGTCTTCTGTCTGCATCCTGGCTCATGACCTGGTGTGGACGCTGAGGTAGTGCTGACCAATGCCAGAGTCTCGGGAGCGCCCTGCTGTGCCTTTGGTCTTCCCGTGTGACTGCATTTCCTGAACCGCCCTGATGCTGTGTGTGTGCGCACACGTGCACACATGAGTCTTCTGGCAGGGCTCTCGGAAGTGCTAGCCCTGGGTCCAGGCCTCCCTCTCTGCTTTCAGAGTGGGATATTGATCACTTGGGCTTTCCTTGGCCAAGGACAGATGCCTGGTCCTTCCCTGCCCAAGGATCATGCTGCAGGGCCACAGGCCGTCTCTTTGCTTTCTGCAGAGCAGAGTTGTTTTCTGGAAGTCTTTGGAAATGTCGCTTAAAAATGGAACTTTATGTTTTGCCAACTGTCAGCAGGAATTTGGTTCTTGTCTTTAACCCTTACTGTCTGTGGTACATTCTATATTTAGTTTGGTGAAACTCTCTGATTGTCAACAGAGTGGAAAAATCGATGACAGTCATTCACAAGGTTTTTTATTTCTATGTTTTGCACAATTTTCTGTCTAGTACCAATCTCAGTCAAGTCTGTAATTTACTTGTAAGTGCAACTGATTCAGGAAAGACTTTATTGTCAATGCTTGATCTTTAAAATGATATGATAGTCAGTGGTCTGAACAGAATAAAAATAACATGATTATCTTCAGGCAAACAGCTTTCAAATCAAGAACATGGAGCCGGGCGTGGTGGCGCACGCTTGTAATCCCAGTACTTGGGAGGCTGAGACCGGAGGATCCAGGTTCATGGACAGCCTCAGCTACTTAGTGAGATCATCTGCAACTTAGTGAGACCCAGTTTCAAAATAAAGAATAAAAAATAGGGCTGGGGGTGTGGCTCAGAGGTAGAATGCCCCTGGGTTTAATCCCCAGTACCGCAAAAAAAAAAAAATCAAGAACATGGTTGTAAGCTTCTAACCCATTCCAAGTGTCTAGATGACCCAGAGGGAAATAAGACACCAGAATCTTTCTCTCCTTGTTCCCCAAGTGCTGTGTCTCAGACTTGACCTAAGCGGGAGGTGAAATAGAGTGTTCTTTCCTTTCTTCTCTGGATTTCTGCTTCTTAGACTCACCACCTCTACACACCAACATTGTGGTGACTGCCTTTCTCCTCGGAAGAAAACCAGTCTGACTAGTCACAAAACACCCGACTTTGAACCGACTTCATGTGCAACTTTCTTCTGTCTCCCAGGGAAGCAGCTTTTGCTTACTTGTCTAAGGAGACTAGGGAATGAGCACCCATGGTAGACTTTCAGAGACCACGCTGCCTGAGTCGGAATGGCTGCAGAAGAAGCTTCCGGTTGAGCCATTACTTTATTTTTTATTTTTATTTTTTTATTGTAGTAATTCGTGCAATATAGCATACGTCTTTGTTAAGTACAAGTTGTTAACAACATATTTGCACACAATTCTCATTTGGCCCCTTCCCCAATTCCCACCCCATTCCCTCCCCATCCCTCCCCCTCAGGTTCACTTCAGTGAGTGACCTTGATATGATTGTGTAAGTACATCATGTGCTTTAGGGTGTCCCTCTGCCCCATGCGTCCACTACAGTATGGAGGATCCTCAGACCAATGGGAGTGAACCTACCATATGACCCAGCAATACCACTACTGGGTATATACCCAACAGAATGGAAACCAAATTATCAGACCGATGCATGTGTATCTATGTTTATAGCAGCTCAATTCACAATAGCCAAACTATGGAAGCAGCCAAGATGTCCAACCACAGATGAATGGATTACAA
>PVLC010019912.1:0-11376 GCA_004027655.1 Graphiurus murinus | reverse complement strand
GTTCTTTGCAGGGAAATGGATGCAAGTGGAAAACATTATGTTAAGTGAGATTAGTCAGTCACAAAGAGTTAAGAAGCATATGTTCTCCCTAATATGTGGATGCTAGGGAGAAGATGGGGCATAGGAGGGTCTCCAGATGAAAAGGAGAGATCCTCGATAAGCGCCATTACTTTTATTCCAATAGCGAGACCTGCTGCTGGCTGCTAAGGAGTGTTGTGCTTTAAGAGATCAATTGACCGGATGTGGTGGCACATGCCTGTCATCCCAGTACTTGGGAGGCTGAGACAGGAGGATTGCAGGTTCGAAGTTGCCTCCAGCAATTTAGCTAGGCTCTTGGCAACTTTGTGAGACCCTGTTTCAAAATAAAAAATAAAAAGGGTTGGGGTGTGGCTCAGAGGTAGAATGCCCCTGGGTTCCATCCCCAGTACCATCAAAAAAAGAGAGATGAGTCTGCAGTTTTCATCATCCCCTATTCGTTTGACTTCTGCGAGATGCCCAGAGCAGGTCTTTAATCCTAGCCAGAAATGAAACTTAATCTGAATTCCAGACATTCCAGTTGTCATGGAAAGAGCACAGGCTTTGGAAGCCGGAGACCCGGCCAGCCTCCTCAGCCTCCTCAGCCTCCTCAGCCTGCCCCTTGCCTGCTGGTGATCGCAGGGAAGGTTTTTGACCTCCTCAAGTCTCGGGTGTGGAGCAGCGATGCTGCTGCTCAGCCCAGGGTTGTCCTGAGGCTCAGCCAGATAGTGGATATCAAACTCCAAGCACGGTGCACGACTCAGCTGATTCCTTAACAAAGTAAATTCCCTTCACTGGGAACCCTTAATCGTCCGCAGTCTCTAGCCAACCCTGTGCAGCTCCCTTCTTAATGGCAATGTCTGCAATCTGAAAACTCAGCTGTGATATTTTTAAAAAACTTTGATTCCATGGCTCTGATATCACCAGTGTCACATTTAAGCTTGCAATGACAGCACAGCTGCGAACTCTCTGGGTGCCCCACCCTTTGGAAGCAGGGTCTGTGACAGTCCTGGAGAAGTTGCCATGTTTGGCATTCTTTGGGATGCTTGTTGGATCCTTGAATTTCCAGACAGAAAGGGCCAGTTATATCTTATTCATTTCCTCTGAATAGCATGTCTCAAATGCTTTCTTTGAAAGTCGACAGGTTATAAATAAATGTGTAGTATTTGTATACACTTTATATTTCTGTCATGCATCAGCGGACCCAATACTCTTTCATATTAAGAGTCAATTTTGAAATTTGTTTTCAAACTCTGAGAAGTGTAATAAAAAGGAATTTAATTAGAGAGTAAAATGAGGTCTGGGAATATACTTGATGGTAGAGAATTTGCCTAGCATGTGTAAGGCCCTGGGCTCAATCCCTAGTACCACAAAGATAAATGAAAAGGAAGAAAGAAGGAAAAAAAAAAGAAGGAAAGAAATAGAGAGAAAGGAAGAAAGAAAAGTGATAGAGGTTCAATGAAAAGCTCAAAATAGTTGTTGACTCAATAGAATAACACTTGACTGCTGTTTTCAAAATAATAACAATACAGAAATAGCAGTCTTGAAAGTCTAGACATTAATCTTTTGACCCAGGAAATCATTCTCTCTCCACACTCTTGAGGGAAGACAGTGCTTTGCCACAGTCGTTTCACAGTATGTCGAGCACAATTGAATCCCACACATCTTGTTGCCACCCAGGAAAACTCAAAGCAGGTTGTCATTAGGAATAGGGCTGAGGTTAATACGAGCAGCCACGGGGTGCACAGCCATTGGAGACCAATCAAGGAGCAAGCAGGCTGGCAATCCAAAGCCTTTTTTTTTTCTTTTGCCCATTCTTTCTTATTTTGAAATCGTACTTGAGTTATCATCTCAGGCAACCGTTTCTTCTGTATTGTAATATTAGAACTCTGTGCTTGTCAAATATAGGGCAGGCATTTCCTTGTTTTCCTTTCCCTACAAGACTCTCTTAAAGAAGCATCATGGGAAATAGAAAAAAATGGAAATGCATCATGTTCCTCCTCAGACTCCTTAGTAGACAAGGCTTTGCATTTTGGGGGTTGTCAGACTCTGAAATCTTCAAATCCACAAGGTTGGCACAAAACTTCCTGCCTTCCTCTTTTAGCAAGCTTTTTGGTCCCAGCTAACTCTTTGCCTACCATAGAAAAATTGGATGGTTGAGATTTTGAAAACATGTGGGTCTTGTGGAAAGCAATAAATGCATGTTTTACTTACCTCCATTAAACTTCAGGGAACTTTATTTCCATGACACCATGACTCATCCTTCTGACATTTTCAGTTGTCTCAGTAGCAGCTTCCTTGACTGAAGTATTATTTATATTCACAAATACCAATGATCCATTAGTCCCTTCTAGTAGCACCAATGGTTATCGCATGCACATGTACCAGGAACTCATAATCAAGTTGTATTTAACTTGACTCATAATCAAGTTATATTTATACACTTAAAAATAGATTGTTCTGGTGTCAGTTTTGTTATTCAAGGGTATAGAAAAAGATGAAAAAATTCTCCAACTTTTTATTAAAGCCATCTTTGGTAGCCAAGTCTAACAATAATGGTAGAAAGGGGGAAACTAATGACCAATATTACCTATAGATAACTTTGCCAAAAATTCACAGAAAATATAAACAACCAGAATCTTGTGGTGCATGAAGAGAGCAGACAAATATTTTTAAAGGCATGGCTTATTGTGGAAATTAAAGGATATTTCATCATCTATTAAAGTAATTTATCACTTCAAAAATTTGAAGGTAAAAACTCATGTAATGATATCACTAAGTGCTAAAACCTCATATCATGAATTCAGGAGTAATTCCTAAGTTTTTAAAAGATTCTAAAATCAAACTCTCAGGTATTAGTTCCTTTGAGAAGACATACTGCATGTAACAGCTATCACATGTAGAATTTAAACGTTGGAAAAACACACTGAAATAAGAGAGGGTGAGAAATAGATTCATCAAGTGTAGAAGGAGCTGGTTTACTCCTATTACATTTTGGATCTCAGATGTCTCCACAGGCTCCTGTGCTGAAGACTCGGTCCCAGCCCATGGCGCTCTTGGTAGGAGGTGTATCCTAGTGGAAGAAAGCTAGGTCACGAGGGGGACGTGCCCTTGGAGGGGACATGGGAAACCCTGGCTCCTTCCTGTCTCTCGTTTTGCTTCCTAGTGACAGGAGGTGAACAGGCCTCCTCTACCACGTCCTCCACCATGATGTATGGTGCTACCACAGCCCCAAAGCAACAGGGCCAAGTGACCAGGGACTGCAGCCTCTGAAACTGTGAGCTGAAGTATACCTCCACTTAACTAAGTTGTTTATCTCGGGTATTTTGTCACAGTGATGGGAAGCTGACACACCCAGGAAATAACCTTATGCCGCAACTTAATTTTCATCCGGAACCCAACATATTGAAAAAAACATGAGAAGCAAGTACATGTGCATGGGTGCATAGCCTGAGTTCCTTTTTTTCTTCTAAGTATTCTGTCTTGGACTTTGCAAAGTGGGGTAAGAGATGTTGACTAAGGACTGACTTGGACCCAAAGTAGCGCAGAGGATTAAATTGTCCAGGATTCAATTCCTGACTCTCATACTGAAAAGCTATAGAGACTTGGGCAAGTACCAAACTTCTCTAAGCCCTCGATCCTTCATCTACAAATGGGAACAACCATGTGCCCTTCATAAGGGTGTAGTAAGAACTGAAGTGTTTACATCCATGACCTGCCAAGCTTAGTCCGTGGTCAATAAACAGCAGCCACAATGAACTATCAAAGTCCTGCTTCCACGGAGACAAGGTCTTCTTCAGCCTTCCTTCTAGAATCTCCATCCATAAAATATGCTTTAGCTATAGTAAATAGCTTTATATATGACAAATCTAAATATGCATGTTGAATGTCACTGCAATGCTGAATTATCACCCACTATGAAGAATCTCTGAATGCATTCGATTAGACTGCAATAAATGTGGCATAACTCATCAGTTCATTTCTGGAATGGATGAACTTGTACTACCAGTGTCTTTGAGGAAATCCTCATCTTTTGCTGAGTGGCATCCTGAAAATGATAAACAGGTAAAGAGGGATGGCTGAATATGTATTCTCCTGCTGTTGAATTCATGGTTATTTTGTATTTCTTTGTTTCATCAAAAAGGAGACGGATGCGGCTGATTTTTTAAGACTCTGGAAAAACACAAAGGAAATGATTTCAAGGGTAACCACCACAAGTCACTTTTTAATGATGAGACACCAATGACTCATCTTGGGCCCTTGAGTTTGCCTTACTCAGGAATCCAGCTCATGTAAGAATGACCAAGGCCATGGGTCATGGTGATACTGAAAAGTATGGGGAGCTCTCTGAGGCCCAGCCATTGTGGGGAGCACTGGTACCCAGGGATCTGCGTGGGGCCTTTACCTCTTCCAGCTTCCCAGTCCCTGACATGGGGACACGATGGGGAATGTGTCAAGGGTGTGTCCTCCTCCTGTCTCTGTGGGTCTTTACATGGGCTGTCCACATGGTCACCAGGGGCTAACTCTGTGCTGAGGACCCTTGTCCTATGGCCAGCGAGGCATCAGGCAACGCCTTGCTTGCAGGACCCAGACAAATGAACACGTCCTGCCAGTCATCCAGACTGCATCCACTCTGGCTTGGAGATCAAAACCAACCCTGTTGATTTACTTTCAGACTCTGTGAGTGGGAATGGAGTTTAAAACACTTTTTACTTCCAAACGTTGAGTTGGCTTTGACCTGCACCTGCACTCATTTGGTCTTAGCCCTGGAAAAGTCCAGGTCGGTACTTTTTGGTTACCGACAGACTGCACCATTCTCCTTTCAAACACTGGTTCCTCTAACCTCGCCAACAAATATTATCACTCTCTGTCCCTGCCACTGAGATCCATCCAGGATGGTTGTAAAAATTATACATCTGTCTTCCTTCAGCACCCAGTAACTCAGGAAAACCAAATAGCTACATTGAAACTGTCAAATGGTTTCCTATGAATCATGTTAATTAAACAATATATATTTTTACCTTAATGTAGTAAATACATAAATATGTTGAATCTCCTAGTGAGTGGATGATGCTTCCAAAGGCCAAGCAAATGTCCTCCTGGGACTCATCTTGAGAGTATGTTGTTTCAGAGATGTTTGATGCTAGCTAACCTGTGTTAGTTATTCCTTACTTTCACCGTGTTGTTCATCAGTTTTCCATCACTATCACAAAAATCCTGAGATGACCAACTTATGAAGAGGAAAGGTTTATTTGGGCTCATAGTTTTGGAAGCTCCAGACCATGGTCTGTTTACCTAGCTGCTTTGGGCCTGTGGCGAGGTAGCATGTCAAGGTGGGAGCATGAGGAGGCGCTAGGCCACTCACCTTGTGGCCAGGAAGCAAAAAAGAGACTGAAGAGCTGGGTGTGGTGGTTCACGCCTCAGTACCTGGAAGACTGAGATAGGAGGATCACAGGTTCGAGGCCAGCCTCAGCAACTTAGTGAGGCCCTCAGTAACTTAGGGAGACCCCGTTTCAAAATAAATTAAAAAATAGGCTGGTGGTGTAGTGTGGAGGTAGAATGCCCCTGTGGGTTCAAAAAAAGAAATAAAGCAAGAGAGAGTGTGTACTGGTTTAGATTTAGAATGTCCTCGTAGCCCTCACAGAAGCAGGTAGCAATGCTGGAAGCGGGGCTTTTTTATCCTCTCATCAGTGGATAACGTCATTGTAGTGGACATATTGGGTGGTCACCTATGTGAGTAGCGTATGGCTGGAGAAGTTGGGTACCTGGGGCTGTGGTCTTAGGGTATATCCTAGGGTATATCTGGTCCCTAATCCCCTTGCTTACTCTGTTGTTTCTGGCCTCCATGATGTGAGGAGCAGAACCCATGTGCTCTCCCTCTCTCTGTTTCTCACCATCATGGCCGGAGCTCCAGCTCTGTGTCTGGCCTCACATGGACCCAACTCTGAGGTCTCCAAAAGACTGTGAGCCAAAATATCTTCCTTCCTCTAAGTTGCACGGTCAGTTGTCTTGGATGACAGAGGTGAGGATGCTGACAAGACAATAAGGAATGGCCATGTGCCTCTAATCCCCACACAAGGGCGAGCTTCCCAAGGGCCTGAAGACCTGGACCAGGCCCTGCCTCCCAATAGTCCCACCCTGGGGACCAAGCCTTTCCCACATGGGTCTTTGTAGGTATTCAAGATCCGATCAATAGCACCTTGCAAGCTACCTCAATCAGGGACAGCCAGCATTGGATCAAAAGAAGAGAAGGAAACCCCCATTTCTACTTGTGCACATTTCACCTATGCTAGTATTGAACTGACTTCCTCACAACACCAGCAGGTATCTATCTTCCGTCTAAGTTTTCTTCCTCTTTCCATATGCCAGAAGGCTCTCTGGTGTCAACAAAGACAGACGTTAGGCCTTCTCTGCTCTTCCTTGCTGTGCTTGTTTGTATTTTCCCTGTCTGAAGTTGAACTGACTGTGGGGCTTTCCACAGAGGAGTCGGGAGTTTGGATAAGCCAGCGGGTTAAGCAGGTTTTATGACCAGCCGTGTAATAAAATGCATCCAGGGGTCACCAGAGAAACTTTAATCAGCACCAGGGGTCACTGGATAGCACTTCTAGGCAGGAGAGAAAGAAATGAGGAACAGAGATTCAAAGGGGAGGACGAGGAGTTGGGGGAAGGGAACAGGGACCCAAGGTTCTCAAGTTATCAGAAATAACTTAAAAAACATCATCGATGTGTTTTGCAATCAGAAATGGCAAAAAGAGCATAATTGCCCAGAGGAAACAGGAGATCTGCTGCAAATTTAGATGAGAATTTTACCCAAAGACTTACTTTTTTTCCCCCTTGTGCAGTTTTGCATGAAAGTTTGGCCTTATGACTGGTCTCAAGATGGGTATCAGATATCTCATCCCGAAGGAAGAAACATTCCCACCAAATCCTTCTCCCCTGAAGGAAAAAGAAAAAAATTCTGCATCCAAAAATCAGCCTCGGCAGACAAATTGGCACCGCTTTTTTCACTCTCTGGCCTCTTTTTTATTTTCTGTGAGAAATAAGACTGCAGACTTGAGTCACAATTCACAAATATTTGGTAGTATTATGTTGCAAGAAACCAGGGCGGGGGGACCACAAGAAGGTAATTCTTAAAAGCTTTGCCTTTACTCGCGCAAACAAACTTTATGCTTCTCAATAAATCTCCTGTTTTTTAAGTGGCCATTAAAAATAACAGATCATTTGATTAAAATTCTGTTTTCTTTTCAGAGTGGTCATTTGGAGTTTTGGGGAGCTCCAAATGTGGCTTTGGCCATGATGTCATTAGTATTTTATTAATGCATTCGAAAGGTTAAAAGCTCTTATGTTTTATAGGGCTTTTTAAAAGCAAACATTTGATTGTCTCTTGCATAAACCGAGTCTGAATCCATTAAAATGTGACAACAGCTTCAGAACTGACCCTGTTTAAGAGTTAAAAAAAAAATTGATCAAGGATTTGCCACATTTCTGATTGTTTTTGAATTACATGGAAACTGAACTAAGGCCAATATGTGGGAATGTTTAAAGAATTCAATCCAGCCCCACACCTTTCAATATAATAATGATATTTTTAAAAATTAGGTCCTCTCCCTCCCTTTTGCAGTTGAATGATTCTTTATGGCACAAAAATTAGTTTATACTTTGGAAGGTTTATTTTTCCCTCACTACTCCAGTCACAATGCAGTCAGTTTGTCGTTAAAAATAGAATTTAAAAATATATATATATAGTTCAGGTGACTTGGTGTAAAATAAAAGATCTCAGTGCAGGCAACTGTCACTTCGCCTTTGTTGTTTATTGGGATGGAAGAGCGTCTCTGTCTGGGTATCTTGGGGATGCTGTTCTCAAATATTTGGAACTCAAGACTCTTCAGTTAGGCATTTTGTGAATTGCATACTAAATCCACCATAGAATAATAAAACCAAAGGCACTGGTGTGTAGGTAGCCATGCATTTATTTTCCTTTTTTCTCATTCTTATCATCTATATTTTTAGGTTGGATTGCCCTATTCCATGGAGTGATCTTTTGTATAGGGAAGAGAACTTCCTGCCCTCCCATCTCCTAATTTACACTCTACATGAAACTGTATGAACTCCATTCTAATTTTCCTCCATTTTGATACCACGATGGTGAGTTTTCTACCCACCTTTATTGTTTTCGTTTTTAACTTTAGCGACTAACTACACTTCTCCTTCTAGCACATTCTGTTTCTTCCGGGTATATTATTCCTTTCATATTTTTGTCCCTCACAAATGAACTACTGAAAAGCCATCTCCAGGAGCCTTTCTGCTTTAATTGCTTCTGCCCTCTGTGCATTGGAGGAACAGGGACTTAACTAACAGGAGCTGATCAGCAGATAAGCTTGCATAACACACACTTAATTATCCAAACAAGGCTTTCTGGAGAAAGTCTTCTGACAATTACCCCCTGAAATAAATATACCTCGGTGACTGTCAATAGTAATAAAACCCACACGATCATTTCTTAAAGCTTTTATTGTTTGCCTGTAATTAGCATGTTGATGTGATTAAAGCTACATTTGACTTTTGATAAACCCCAGACTCCTATAGATAACGTTTCCAGCAGTTCAAAGCTGCTTTCATTAGAAGCGATATTTATCTGATTTGTAACCAATCAATTGGAAATAAAACTTTCCTGTGGCATGCCTTTAAAACAGCCAGCAGCAAGCCCAGTTTCCTCACGCCCTCCTCCAGGAGGAGTCCTTGAATGAGATGGATTCCATATGGTCAGGGGGAGGAGGGCGGGCAGGCAGGGACTGAAAAGGTAGAGCATGGCTCTGGCTCTGTGTGGAATCCTTGCAGACTCGGCCTTCTCTCTACTTGCTGCTCTTGGAAGAAGGCACGCAGCTGCTGTAACCAATTTTCTTGCAAAAAACACTTTCCTGTGGCCGCAGAAAAGTCTGAAGAACAGGGGTTCGTTAAAGGCCATATTCGCAATGTTTACTCTGCTTCTAGATTTCTAAGTTTATGTTTGATTCTTTCATCAGACTTTTTAATCTGCTTTTAACTTTATCCTCTTTGCCCTTCCTCAAAGTTATCTCTCCCTCTACGTTCATTCATGCTATGCCCATCTTAGAGTGGCTTTCTCTTTCTTCCTTTCTTTTCTTTCTTTCTTTCTCTCTTTCTTTCTCCCCCCCCCCCTCTCTCTTTCTTTTCTCTCTCTGGCTTTTGGTTTTATGTTTGTTTTCTATAATAACATTTTGTTTGCAATCACTTTAATTTGCCTTGTTCAAAATTATGGAACTCTAAATGCTGACGTTTTGACAAATAGGTTCCCCAAGGTTTATCTGATCCAGCAGATATGCAGTGAACAGTTCTAAATGTCGATAGTGGTGGAGGACCGAGCTGCTCATAGCAGGATTCCTGCGTATCACTGTAGTAACCCTGCATCCTGCATTGCATTTTCTGTGTAACTTCACCACTGCGCAGATGTATTTGTTTTGTTCTCCCTAGGAAGGAAAGAGAGAAAAAGGGAGAAAGGAAGCCAATCCACCTTCACAATCTGTACATATTACTCAAAGCACTTCTTGCCTCTTATCCTTCACACTCTCCAAACATTGCATATTTTTAGAAATGAAATAGAAGAAGGGAAATATTTTCTATAATGAAATAGTGTTGACATGCAAACCTTTATGGCTTTCTAGCCATGCCTCATTGAAATCTGTCTTTAACTATATGCTAAACATGTGTACAAGCGCTATGTGGACCATGCTTTTTAAATTGAGTTTTAAAGTGAATGTACATTAACAAAATATTTTATTGCTATTAAAAGGAAAACATGAAGTCTACGTCTGTGAAGCCACTTAACACTAATCTGGACATGTTCAAAGGCTTTCCATTTTTGTTTAATTATATGGTCTCCCAGTGCCCATTTCAAGTGTTTTCTCAAACACTGTAATTTATAACTTTATGGGTAATCCCAGACAGTTCCAACCTTATTTAAGCATCTCTTTGCACAGATAATTCAAGTGTATTATCTCAAACATGCTGACTCTTTCTAATCTAGAAATTACCTCGGTATGGGATTTAATATATTGGAAATGAATGCCATCCTCTGCACCTCTGACCCACAGGCAATTGCTCTTGAAAATCGAGGAAATAGGAGGAGGATTTCTTCCTGCAAAATGAATGGCTGGAACAAGATTGAGGATGACAAGTGTGTCTCTGCTGGTCCGGGGCTTAGGAAACACAGCCAGGAGAACTTCAGCGGATGCTAGGCTCAGGGAAAAGCTCTGTGTGTAGTAGACTATGTGTCTCTTGAAAGCAACTTTTATCAAACAGTTTAAACATTTTTCTTTTCCACTTATTTTTAGAAAACATTTTAAAAATCCATTTTAAAAAAAAAAAAAAAAACTAACCGTAATGTGGTTCTTCACTTTAGACACATTACCTCATTTCTCCATTTCCTAATTAATATAAATTAAGGTGACTCCCTTGGCAAATATATCATGCTACCCAAATACAAAGCATTTATTTTCACCACCATGACTTTGGATCCATTGAGATTAGTGATCACATTTTTTGGATAAAAATTAAAATTTCATTTCTGCTGAAAAAGTGAAGTCTTTTTTTTTTTAGAAATTAAAGCTGGAACTTTTTTTCTCCACATCAATTCCTCGAATTTCAGTATCCATATGACCACTAAAATAATAGAGCAATTCAGAGCTTTTCAATTTGAGTAATGCCTTTAAACTAGACTCTGCACATAACTAAAACCACAGCAACAATATTTCAAGTAGTAGAAGAAAAACTGGTTTACAGACTTAACAAGGAGAAACTATATACTTTTGTAGTCTTATTCTTGTAGCACTGGCTATGGACTAATATATCAAATAACTAAATGGAGAGAAGGAAATCTGACCTAACCGGATGTTTCTTGAGGATGTTTATATTTATATTTATGTGTGTAATTGAGACACATAGATAACTCTGGCACCATAAGTTACCAGCTTATTTTGTGACTTTTCTATAACTCACTTCTCTTGGACCAGCTATTCACATATATCATCATTTTCTTTTTTTGAGAGGGAGAATATATGCTTTTCAAGCCACTAAATATATCTACACAGTGACAAATATCAGAAAGAAAACTGAAAAATCTAGGCAGCTATCCAGATAGTTTCCCTGGGTGTCTGAACACCAGGGCACTGGCCTAATGCTCTCAGCTTTTATCCAGGCCTTAGGCGTCCTATGGACCCAGCCCCAGGCTCTGGTCCCTCTCTGCTGAGCCTGCCTGTCTTCTTCAGATAGGGGGCATTTCCAAAGTCCTTAGTGGAGTCATGGCAATGTGATGAAAATAACATTCTCCAGGCTGCCTAGAGGGGG
>PVLC010019911.1:0-30080 GCA_004027655.1 Graphiurus murinus | reverse complement strand
GAGTGGTGATAGTGAGCATCCTTGTCTTGATCCTGATTTTGGTTTGGTACTTGAGACTGAACCCAGGAGCATTCTACCTCCAGGCTACACCCCAGCTCTTTTTCTTTCTTTTTTTTTTTTTTTCTCTTGGTACTGGGGATTGAACCCATGGGCATTCTACCTCTGAGCTATACCACCAGGCCTATTTTTATTTTTATTTTTGAAACAGGGTCTCATTAGGTTAATGAGAGTCTCACTACTTGCTGAGACTGTCCTTGAACCTACAATCCTCCTTGTCTCAGCCTCCCAAGTACTGGGATTACAAGCATGTGCCACCACATCCAGCTCTTTGTTCCTGATTTTAAAGGGAATATGTTCAGTTTTTCTCCATACAGTATAATGCTAGCTTAGGATTTATCATATATTGCCTTTAAGATTTGGGGGTTAGTTCCTTATATCCCTAATTGCTTTAGTATTTTTGACATGAATTGGATTTTGTCAAAACCTTTTTCTGCAACTATTGAAAATGATCATGTAATTTTTGTTCTTGATTCTAGTTATGTGATGAATTACATTTATTGACCTGTGTATGTTTGAATCAGACTTGCATCCCTGGAATGAAGCCAATTTGGTCATGGTGTACAATCTTCTTGATGTGGTTTTGAATAAAATTTGCTAGTATTTCATTAACAAATGCAGTTGGGGAACAGGAACATCCATATGTAGAAGTATGAAATTATGCCCCAATTTCTCACCCTGCACAAGAGTCAACTCAAGATGGATCAAAGGCAAAAATTAGACGAGAAGCTTTTCAATTACTAGAAGAAAATGTAGGACCAACTCTCCAACATATAGGCACTGGTAGAGACTTCCTCAATAAGATCCCCAAAGCTCAGGAAATAAAACCAAGAATCAATAAATGGGATGGCATCAATTGAAAAGCTTCTGTGCAGCAAAGGAAACAATCAAGAGTACTTAACAACCTGGGTGTGGTGGCATATGCTTGTAATCCCAACATTTGGGAGCCTGAGACCAGAGGATATGGGTTCGCGGCCAGCCTCAGCTACCTAGTAAGGCACTCCACAGCTTAGTGAGACCCTGTTTCAAAATAAAGAATAAAAAATAGGGCTGGGGGTATAGCTTGGAGGTAGAATGCCCCTGAGTTCAATCTTCAGTACCAAAAAAAAAAAAAAGAGTACTTAACACTAAGCTGGTTGTGGTGATGGCGCACACTTTTAATCCCAGTACTTTGGAGGCTGAAACAGGAGGATTCTGGTTCGGGGCCAGCCTCAGCTACTTAGTGTGGCCCTCTACAATTTAGTGAGACCATGTTTCCAAATAAAGAATAAAAAATAGGACTGGGGGTGTAGCTCAGAGATAGAATGCCCCTGGGTTCAATCCCCGGTACCCCCCCCACACACACACACAAAAGAGTACTTAACACTAAAAAAAATTAAATAACCCAATCAATAAGTCAGCAAATGAACTTAATAGATACATCTGAAAAGAAAAAATACAAATGGCAAATAAATATATGAAAAAATGTCCAACATCACCATCAATCAAGGAAGTGCAAATCAAAACTAAGATTCTATCTAACTTTAGTTAGAGTGGCAATCATCAACAACACAAACAATAAATACTGATGAGATTGTTGGTGATATTGAAAATTACTACAACCACCTGGAAGATTAGTGTAGAGGCTCCTCAAAAAACTAGAATAGAAACCACTGTATGACCCAAGTTTACCACTCCTCCATATCTTTTCACCAGGGTTAAAGTCAGAATACTATAATAATATATGCAAATCCATGTATATAACAGCATTATTTACAATAGCCAAATTATGGAATCAACCTATGTGTTCATCAACAGATGAATGAATACAGAAAATGGGGTTATATACACACAATGAAATTTTACTCAGACATAAAGAGAATAAAATCATGTCATTTGCAAGAAAATGGATGAAACTAGAGAATAGTGTGCCAAGTGAGATCAGCCACTTGAAGAGAGATAAAGGTTGTGTGGAAGCTAGAAAGAAAATAGAAAACCAAAGGGACTTTAGATGAATGAAGAGAAAGACCAGCAGAACAGTCGAAGGGGACTAGGGGAGTGAGGTGGGGAGGGGGAAAAGGAGGAATTAAGGAAGCAAATAGTTCAAATAATGCTCTGTCCATATATGAAGGTATTACTACCAACCTCACTCACATGTACAGGGAAGGGTGGGTAGTGAGGTGGGATCCAGAGGGAACCACAAGTGCTGTGTGCATGTATGTTTGTATCACTTTGAACCCCACTAGAACATAATTACAATGCATCATTAAAAGGCTGGGTTGTTTTTTTTTTTTATTTAAAAAGAGGAAAGAATTGTATCCACATCTCTGCTTTCCAAATGCAAATTTAAAAGAAAGTCACAAATATAAAGTCATTTGTCAACTAACCACTACCAATCCAATTTTAGGGCATGAGAAAGTGGGGTCAAAAGTGGACAGAGGAAATTGAGAAGACTGAAGATTTGGGATTGTAAGGCTGTCACTGAGCATTAGCTAGCCTGGGGTTATGCAAAATGAACCCCGTGTGAACATCAAAAGCTTTTGGAGTACAGGTGAAGAAAAGAAAACAGCAGAGAAGAGAGAGGTTCCCTTCTCTGCCACTTCACAAAGTCCCTCTATGAGCCAGTCACCATTGATCACCTCATGGCTAAGACTGGTATGGGACAGACAGACTAGTAGTGTAGAAATTCACCTCCTTCATGAGAGAGGTTGTAGCAAGGTCCTTAAAATAAAATGAGTTCTCATCTCAAAGTTTGTCACACAGGAGGAACTCAATGACTCTTTTTTAATAAATAGATATATAAGTAATACATTTTATCAAAAATATCAAGCTGCCTTGTTCTGTTAATATACTGCTTGGGTTTGTTTGTTTGTTTGTTTGTTTGTTGTTTGTTTGTTTTAAACAAAGTTTCACAGGACCTTGCTAAATTGCTGAGGCTGGCCAAGAACCTGTGATTCTCCTGTCTCAGCCTTATAAGTACTGGTATTACAAGTATGCACTACCACACCTAGCTCTGTCTGTTGTTTGTTAATTTAAATATTTACATCCTTATTCAAGAGAAAATACTTTTATTTATACTATTCCTTATGGTGTTAGAGTTAGGTAAAGCTACCTCCAAAAATAAACTGTAGTGGTCCAGGTAGTAGGAATATTGCAACTTTGAAAGTTAGAAACTCTTAGCTTTATAGTCAATGTGATTTTTTAAAATAGCCTTTGTTTGTACTTGAAATACCTGTAAAAATGAATATATAAAAGAAAATTCAATTGAAATTATGTACAAATTACTGGGCGTGGTGGTGCACACTTGTAATCCTGGTTCTTGGAAGGCTAAGACATGAAGATCGCAGGTTTGTGGCCAGCCTCAACTACTTAGTGAGACCCTGTTTCAAAATAAAGAATAAAAAATAGGGC
This sequence comes from Graphiurus murinus, assembly GCA_004027655.1. NCBI lineage: Eukaryota > Metazoa > Chordata > Mammalia > Rodentia > Gliridae > Graphiurus > Graphiurus murinus. Next base: position 26,633 of record PVLC010019911.1, on the reverse strand, counting down.
TAGGGGTGTAGCTCAGAGGTAGAATGCTCCTGGGTTCAATCCCCAGTACCACACACACATACACACACACACACACACACACACAATTATGTACACATGAATGAATATATGGGAATAGGTTTAGAGAAATTCAATTGAAGATAAACTTCAAAATGTAATTGAGGAACATAAAAAGTTCTTTATGAATAAGGAAAAATGCCTTTTCTTTAATAAAAAACTAATAAGTTGATACTTTATGTGTTAATATATCCATTAAAGTAATTCCACTTTTCAGTTTTCAAGCATTGTTTATTTTGCTTGCCTTTTCATTGTTTTAATGGAGAGTTATTGAATATAGGGAAAACGGAACATAACTTTTAACATTTATATTGAAAAATAAATATGCAAGAATTATCAAAAACATACTGAAAGGGTACTGTTGAGGAGTGATTTATCCTAACACACTATAAAATTTACTATAATAGTACTTTCTGAGATTGGCATTGATAAAGACACTAAATAAAGCATAGGACACATATTACAGTCAAAGAGAGATTTAATATATTAAAATGGTGATTGTTACTTTATGAGAAAGGATGCATTAGCCGGGCATGGTGGCACACACCTATAATCTCAGTACTTGGGAGACTGAGACAGGAGGATCATAAGTTTGAAGACAACCTCGGCAAGTAGTGAGACTCTCATCAACCTAGCCCTATTTTATTTTTATTTGGAAACAGGGTCTGGCTAGGTTGATGAGAGTCTCACTACTTGCCGAGGTTGTCTTCAAACTTATGATCCTCCTGTCTCAGCCTCCCAAGTACTGGAGAGGTTTGTAGCAAGCTATAGGTTAATTAAACACTAGCCAAATTCCTTCTACAAGCCACTAGTAAGAGCTGAGTAAGGTGGTGAATAAATATACATATATAAATTTTCTCATGAACACCAGAAAGACAAAGGAACAATAAAAATTAAATGTCCAGGAATAAATTTAATTAGCTTAATACGATGGAGTTCTATCAAGAAACATAGATAAGTGGGATAATGTTACCATAAAATTAATTGCATCGTGTATATTTGGTATGTACAAGATATTACAAAACACATATAGCTGGTAGAATGGTTATATAATGAAGCAAATGACCAGGTATACAAGTTCATATAGTTGCTTTTCTGTACATCTGACAAGAGTAGTTTAAAATGTTCTTAACAAAAATCTGAATACAGTATAATTCTTATTAGCTACAATCCTTACTTTGTACCTTAGATCTCCAGATTTGTTGAATCTACATATCTGCTGCTTTGTGTCCTTTGACCAAATATTAGCTATAGATGATCTGGATAGAGAATTATCAACTTCATATTTATAGATTTTGCATGTATTCTAGATTTGGCATGTAATGTTTTATAATCAGGAAAAATAGTAAATACCATTTTCCAAAGAATCAGTAGCCCATGTGTGACAGGAATTGTGATATTGATGCTAAGGGAGTGTTTTATACGAGAAGAGTTGAAATAGCAAGTGTAAATTCATCTTTAAGCCTAGATTGCAAGACAAAACATCACTCATTCCTCTTAAGAATCCACTGAGCATCGCTTTAGCATTGCTGAACACATGCAGGTGCTTGGGGGAGGGGCGATGGACACTCTGTGCCCCTCTCCCCGCTTTGTCCTATGCATCTCTTCATCTATCTGTGCATTTTTCATTATGTGTATGGACACCAAAACATCATGTTGTATACCTTAGATATACACAACAAAAATCAAATTAGAAAATAGTTATTAAGCAACAATCAGCCAACAAATTAGTGTAACTCTTGCTGGATCATCATGAACTTAACCTATGTTTTACATACTTTTAATGTGTGGGTGCTAGTTTTCACTTGCAAACAAGCAATAAAACAAATGCTGTCCTGGAAAGTCTGCAGGAAAGGAAGGGATGTGGCTCCAGCCCTCCTGGCAGGTTTGAGGACAGGCTGCAGGTGTGTGGAAAGCATTGTGCGCTGGCTGCACAGAAGTAGACAGCTGCGTCTCCTGGTTGGGTGGCATTGATGTGCAGGGAGAAGTGCTTGGCTTTCTTGTCCAGTAAAACCATGAATCTTTGGTTTTGATTTCTGTCTGTATTTGAACGAATGTCTATAATGAGCTGGGGACCCTTCCCAGCTTCTTGCTTATACCAAGGAAAGTAGTTTGAGCCACTGTCTGAATAAGTACAGTTGATAATAGAGCTGTCTCCCTCCTGGACACTCAGGGTAGAAGGATGCTGTTCCACCTTCTCTCCTTGGCTCACCCCTGGGGAAGAAAAAAACAAAAGAATATCATTAGGTCATTACTTGCCAGAATTTTCTTTTTCTAGAATAAGAAGAGGAAACATGAATGAAGAGCCCATATTCCCCCTGGGTGTCTAAAGAACATCTGCTAATATACTCTGTTGCCCCCCAAATCCTCAACTCACAGTCCAGCTGCAGCCACAAGAACATGAATAAAGAGTGAATGGAGGCCTTCATTGTTCTTCCCAACCAAGATTGATCACAGAATTGCTTCTACCCAGGAGAGCTACTTCTGTTATCAGGTTGTCCCTTTTTTTTTTCTCAGACAATTATAGTAGCTTCTCACGTTGCATTCCCAGCCAATAAGAAAAAGGCTCTGCTTCTACCCTAAGCCTATTCATTCCACAGAAATGAACCTCCCCTTATTCTGCATCAACGAAGGTAGACTGCCACCTTGTGGTCACATCCCTAACTTCTGAACCCTGGTTAAATAGTTTCTTATCCCCCTTAAGGACACAGACACATAAAAGCAGCAAAGGTCCAACAAAACAAGTCTTAGATCAGAGATTAGAATCACAGTAAGTAATATTAAGGTTGATGTTCATACACACTACTGAATCATTATTAAGAACCTGAAGAGGTAGATGCTATTGGTGTTTATTCACTGGTGGACTGAGTTTACATGTTTAAAATCAAGGAAGAACCATGATTCAGTCATAACCAAAGAAAAAGTAAGACTTTACTTTTCAGCCAAATCTACCTTTGAGATTTGTTTGTTACAAATAAAAAACTTTTCCTAAAAGGAACATGTAAGCCAAAGATCAGATTGAGAGAGAGACAGGCCACCAAGTGTCCTGGTATTAGAAAATTGCCCCAGTATTGATTCCCAATAAAAATGTAAAAAGTGGTCAGAGCCTGGGTGCTGTGCAAACACTCAGGCAGGGAAAGACTGCAGCTTTGCCTGTTATGCTTCAGAACTTCCCCCTCCCCTCTCCTTTGCCCCTTGTTAACCCATAGTAAGAATGTAGAAGCAATTAGAGCTTTAAAAATGCAAAAGCTATTAGAAGACCTGAGATCACACATATCTCTGCCTGGCATTTATTAAAACTGCAAAAATAGCAAAACCCTTATTGCTGCCCTTGGAGACTGCACACACCTGCAATCAGTATCTTTCTCTCCTTTCTCTATGACCCAGCCTTGGTATATGGGTATAAAATCCATATGCCACTTCAAATCACCCCTAATTGGTAGGCAGCAAGTTCAACAGAGATAGGGAAAATAGGCTTTTGGTATCTGCCTTTTGCAGCTAAGATAATAAGTGTGACAAGATAGCACCATCTGCATGGGAAAGTAAGTTGCTAGCCCAGTTGACATGGTAACATAGATAAAAAAAATACCAACAAAACTGTATTTAAAAGACAGAACTCCAACGAGGGGCAGAGCTCTGTTTTCAGACTCTCCAGAGTGTCTCTTCAACACACTGCTTTTCTTTCTCTTCTTCTTTCTGGCTTTGTAATAAAATCCTGCTTAAGTTTTTGCAAGTGAGTCTGTTGACTTCATTTTCCCCGTTCGTGATATCTATCTGAACTGAGGAAAAGAACCCAGCTCACGGTGCTGTTACAAAACCGTAACACTGAGTATTCAGGTGCATATTAAAATATGAAATACATACTGTAGTCCACATTGTCGCAGAATCTTCTCCTCTGGCCCTGGTCTTACCCATGATTTTCTATTTCCAAATAATAGACAGTACCAACAATCAAAATACGGTGCCTTCCTTCAGCAGTGATGGTTGTAATAAAAAGTAGAGATCAAATCTCCAAAGAATGGGAGCAGAAGGATAAGGTATTAATGCTCTGACCTTAAGAAACAGTTTGGCCCATGCATTGGGTTGATTTGCAATAAGAAATCACACATGCTTTAAGAAATCTCTGTTGCTGTGTGGCTTGGATTGTGCAAAGTGCTAAAAGAAAGAGTAATGATTCTCAAAAACATAAGACTATAGATTCAAAAAACAAAACCACATGTATGTTTAATCTTCGTGTGCTTTTATTTTCTACTATTGAAATGTATAGTATGTCCTTAAATGCAATGACTGACCTATATCTTCCCTGGAATTTCCTCTAACCTATGAGCCAACCCTCCGGACATGAGCTTCTTCTGCCTCGACCATTGATTTTCTCTCTAACTCTGCTGCAGTGTTCTTTCCCCAAAACACTAACAAAATCCTCCAGTTCTATAAATTTCCAGGGATTATCTCCCTCTGTCAAAATGCCTTTTTTATCTATTTTAATTCCTTGATATTTCCTACTTACTCCTGTAAGAATCAATCTAGAGAAGCCTAAATTTTGCCTGTGTATGTTACAGATATAATACAAATAGAAAAACAACACTAAACAAACAAACAGGAGAAATGGTCTAAATGGTTTCTGGTAAGCCAAGACCATCTCATTTCCAGAAGTGAAGACCCCTTTCCTGTAGTCTGTATTCACTAATCTCCTAGAGTTACAGAGAATACACCTAACTCCACGTTCACATCTCACATCCTTAAAGATTTAAGAATACCTGTAAGGACACCCCGTGATTCAATAAATTAATATATAAATGTATATATATAAAATATATGTTTTTACACGCAGACATTTCTCTATTCTGAGGTCATTCTGCTCTTTCACCCGTTCCCCCTATGATAGAATTTTCAAATCATTTATTTGGAAAATTTTCCTTTTGTTGAGAAAGATACTTTAGGTCAGTATTTTCCCATTTGAGTTTTGGCATCCAGAAAAAGATTTTTTGAGCACCTTAAGGAATTGCAGGAGAAGGCCAGCACTCCCTTAGCATGTCAATTTCAGTGACTGCTGCCCACTTTGAGGACCCACAGAGACCAGGAAGCCCCTACTGTGCACTGGCACTTGGAATGAGCCACCAGCTGCTCACTCCTAAGCCACCTGCTGTGCCCTCGAACCTGTGCTGCATGTGCTCCTGTCCTGAAGCCCATGTGTCTCCTCTACCACGCACAGGTTCCATCCTCTCCTCAGGCTTCACTGACAAAACACAAGTTCAAAGACAAAATGTTATGGTAAGATATAGAATGTCCCCTGAAGAGCCCATGTATTAATGTTCAGAGTTTATGTAATTAAGTCATGAGGGTCGTAATCTCATCAGTGGATAAATCCATTGTAATGAATTTACTGGGTGGTAACCTAGGCAGGGGGAGTGTGGCTAGGGAAGGTGGGTCCCTGGGAGTGTGGCCTTAGGGACTGTGCTTGTGCCTTTGAATCCCCTTGCTTGCTTGCTCTCTCTTGCTTCCAGCCTCCATGGTGTGAGAGCAGAGCCCCCGCTCTCCCTCTCTCTGCTTCCTGCTGCCATTCCCTAACCTGCCATTCACAGACCCCAGCCTCACATAGACTGAACCCCAAACCTCCAAAAACTGTGAGCAAATAAATCTTCCTTCCTCTAAATTGTGTGGTCAGTTATTTTGGATTACAACAGTGAGATTTATGACTGAGAAACCAAAGTATTAATAATTTTGAGATAGTAATAGCAGAACATTAAATCAAACACCACATACTTTCTGATGCTAGGCCCTGTGGAACTGTAAATATCACACACCCAAGAAGCTGGCCCTGCTCCCAGCTTCACTGGTGTTGTACATTTGTCCTCATCTTAATTCTCAGGGTCTCACTCTTTCCTACTCATTCCCAGATAATAACATAAAAGACTTAGCCAAGTGGAAATTCAACTTGCCCTATAATTGATCCACATGTAGGTTTATACTTTGGGTTTGGTTGTCAGAAGACTTAGTGTATGTTAACAGCAAATAAAGGTTTCCCTTTCCTGCACCTTAAATAATGTTAGAAAATAATGGGCAACATAATTATTGAAAATATAAGGAATACCAGTTAATTTTAAGGTAACAAAATGAAAGGTTCACTGAGCTCCTCCTTAAAGGGTGCTACTTAGAAATGACTAAAATCGCTATTTTTGTCAGTGTCATATGTAAACACATTGTACAAATGTATGAACAGATATCATTTGCATTCTGGAGTCTTCTATACTGGCTAGCTCAGAGCACCAGCTCCAACACCATACATACTTCACAAGTGGGAGCTCCAGCCTCTTATCGTTGTTAGTAACCATGTGAGCTTGTTGAGGTAGTCTAGAAGTGGAATGTTAGGTAGAAGGAGGTATCGGGAAAATTCATAAAAATATAGTTTTAATACAGCCTTTTAAAAAATCTGGAGAGTGTTAGGCCAAACTTCGGAAAAGCCCAGCCCACCTAAGCAGCACACACCTGGAAAGAGGAGGAGCCAGCTTTTCTGTGACCTGCCCTCACCTGGAGCCCAACCTATCGATTACTTGGAACTTGAGAGAGAGGGGCTGGAAATGAGGACCCCGCCCTCTCATATATCCCCTGGACTTCCACGTGTTCTCTCTCTTGATCGGGAACATGCCCTAGGACTTGGTCGTGGGGGACCCCTGTCTCCCTTTCCGTTTTTTTTGTATCCCAGTTTTTCCTTCCCAGTTTTTCCTTAAATTAAACCTGCCAGATGTTGTAAATGATATGTGTTAAAATTCTTTTTTTCACAATATCAAGAACCTGGATTTTATATTATCTTATTTTGGGGGTACATTCGGCACCCCATCACAAGCTCAGGCAAGCCATACACTCTGGAATCCTCAGTTGATTCCTGTGCAAAGTGAAGAGGCATTGTCAGATTATACATGTAAAAACCTAGATAAAGTACCTTTAAATATTTTTAAATTTTATATTATGGCTTCCAGGAGTGAAAATGTGGATACCAACATTAAAGATTAGATAGATAAATAGATAATAGATTACACATTCTCTCATTCCTTCTCCTGAAAAAAACTGAACAGTCCGCAATTATCTAGAACACTGGGTCTCTTTTCTATTTGTTAACAATGAAGCACTTTTCCAATCCTTTTTCATCACAGTAATTTGTATGTCATTTATATACTCTGCTAGGGCATCTGCTTTAACAGTACTTTGGCCCTGATATTCTTACCACTTGCTCCAATGGGGTCCATATTAGAACTTTTTCCTGCAAGGGGATTTCTGGGAGGAAAAGGATACAACAAGCCACATGAAATGACAGTCATGAAATGTCTAATGTTCGCAGATGTAAAGTGTGCAACTTGCATCAGGTTCCCAAAGCTGAGCAGGTGCTGCTGTGCAGGTCTCCCGGGGGCGGGGGGCTGTACTGCAGGCACAGCTGCAGTTTGGGACCAGGCTGCAGGGCGCCCGGGAGCACTCTGCTTCCCTTGCACAGAGGTAGGTGCTTGAGTCTTCCAGCTGGGAGTCCTTGATGTGCAGGGAGCTATAGCACTCATTAAAATTAACTGTTGACTTTAATCTTCCCTTCTGTTTTGTCCCTGAAGTCAGAAAAAAAAAAAAAAAAAACAGACTAATGAGGCCACCCCTGGGGTTTTGCAGGAACCATTGCACGGGTGGTAGAAAAGTTGCATCTCAGAGTAAAGCTGACTCCCTGCTGGAGACTCAGGGCTGCAGGACTCTGCTCCACCGGCACCCCTCTCACTCCTGCTTGAAAGAGAGAAGCAAACACAGCTGATGTCACCGGGAATCTCTGAGCAGCTTCCAACCCTGTAAAATACCCAGGGAACACTGATGGGGATGGGGACGGCGAAGGAGCTTTGTGTCAGACCCCTTCTTTGCCTCCCGTTATCAACTCTGGATACCCCACCTTATCTGGGATGAACCCAACTCACAGCAAACCTGCACCCACAGAAGTCATCAGCAGAGCCCCCAGTCTCCTCTCCATGGCCCCACCTTATCTGGGATGAACCTAACTCACAGCAAAACTGCACCCACATAAGCCCCAGCAGAGCCCCCGGTCTCCTCTCCATAGCTCCAGGCTGTTGTCAAGTCTTGGGCTCAAACAAACTTATTCTCACAGGCAACAAGTTGCACCTGACTCAGACACCAGTCACTTCTGAGCTCTGTCCTCCTCCTTGACAGGAAACCCCACCCACAGAAGCCCAGGGAGACTGTGCAGGGATCTCTCCAGAACTGTTCCTGAAGACAGTGTAGAAAGGGGTAGGAGTATGCTTCCAATGAATGGAGATAGAAGGGCTTGTTTTCTTATAATATTTTATATAAGAGAAGTTTGTGGGGAAGCCGGATGTGGTGGTGCACGCTTGTAATCCCAGCATTTGGGAGGCTGAGACTGGAGGATCCCAGTTCGCGGCCAGCCTCAGCTACTTAGCGAGGCCCTCCCCAACTTAGTGAGACCCTGTTTCAAAATAAAGAATAAAAAATAGGGCTGAGGGTGTAGCTCGGAGGTAGAATGCCTCTGGGTTCCATCTCCAGCACTGCAAAAAAAAAAAAAAAGTTTGTGGGGAAAAAATATGTGAGGAAGGGCCGTGATACTTTAAGAAAGAACCAATGTCTTGATGCATTTAAGTTGAGCCTCAATGAATCACAAGAAGGATAACACCATTTCCTAAATTACATAGTTTGACAGAGGATTTGAGAACCCAATTATATGGAAACTTGATAAAAGGAAACTGTTTTATAGCATGCTTGGTGTATTAGTAAGTTAATATTTTTTTTATTCACAAAATCACTCCCTGCATAGGAAATGTTTCCAACAAGAGTTTGGTCAGTTAAAAGATAAATAGGATATGGGTATGATACCCACCCTGATTTATTTTCTAACTCTCCCCCTCTTCTACCCCACCCTTTCCCCAACACCCTGCAGGCCACACAGCTAACTCCAACCAGGCCACACTTCACTGGTCAAGTTCATTAGTGGCCTCTCCCTTTTCCTATTTCCTTCTCATTTGTTGATTCTTATTTCTTCTAGCTTCAGAGAACATGTATGAAAATATTGGATATCGGGGTTTTGGATTAATTTTTGTCAGTAAATTTGGGGAATTTTATTCATAAAATTTTTAATGAAAACAGGATATAGATGTTTTCTATTGCACCACCATGCTCTTAATCCCCACGGAAATTTCAATTCCCTTACCTCTGCTCAGAAAAAGATCCTTACAATGGATTTATAGACATATGGGCTCCAATGAATATAAATGCAGACTCCAGCTTTCTGGGGTTTTATATAGAATGGCAGAGCTGAAGACTTCAGATGAACTTTACCAAACACCACCGTGCCCTTGCTGTGATCTGACTGGCTCACCTGTGCTTTGGTCTCCTCTCTGAACTGTTCAATCCTCTGGGATCTTAGAAAGTCCTTTTTCCTGCAGCCTGGAGGGTCCCCTAGTGGACAGAACCCATCAACACTGGCCACTGAAGACCAACCAAGCCATCAACAGCCACACAGCCCAGCCCACTCACTGAGTGCTCCTGATGCAGGAAATGGAGATGGTCAGGAGCAAAGGGGCTGCCTAGCTAGATATAGTGAGGATTAGAAATTAACCACTAACAGGGCTGGGGGTGTAGTTCAGTGGAAAAGTGCATAACCTGAGGCCCCAGATTCAATCCCCACAACCACACACACATAAAAGAACCCTATACACACACTTTTAAAATGCCATTTTATAGATATTACTTTTAAAATAAGTTAACAGTTATCATTTGCATTGTTTATTTGATTTTTCTAACTTAATTCAAAATAAGCCTATAAACATCTATTGAAGTTTAACTGGAAGTGAATAATAATAATAATAATAATAATAATAATAATAATAATATAGAAGGAGAGGATAACTGAATTACAGAGGCAAAAGAAGTACTTATACATGGGTATGGTCAAACACGACCTTGTAAAGAAAGGAGACATTTTCTCCTCCTTCCTCTTTTACAAGAATGATAGACAAGAAGATGGATCAACCTTTATGATAGCTTTTATGACTTCTTATTAGGTTTAATATTAGGAAAACCTATGAATATATTTATTTAAGGTAATACTCTGAAATTACTGTCCTATGTATAGCTGACGTGAATTTTCTTCCAACCAACCACTGAGTGATTTTTTAAGCATAGTATATCAACTGGAGGAAAATTACACCCAAGGAGACGTGGAATGTACAAAGGGAAAATGTTGTAGAATAATACTGGGGAAAGAAAATAATAATAATATTGTCCATAAAAAAATATACTATTTGTGTGTATGTATGTCTGTGTATAACTTAAGGGTATTTGTCATAACAGAAATGTACTTTACATTTTCTGAAACATTAAAAAGAAAACTTAGTCAATGCAACAGAAGAAAGACTAAAAGAGGAAAAAAAGAAACCAAATATGTGCCATGCAATACCAAAATATTTTAAATCTATGGAAGCAGGGTGTGGTGGCACATGCTTGTAATCCCAGTAGTTGGGAGACTGAGACTAGAGGATCCGGGTTCGTGGCCAGCCTCAGCTACATAGTGAGGCTGTCTGCAACTTAGTGAGACCCTGTTTCAAAAATAAAGAATAAAAAATAGGATTGGGGGTGTAGCTCAGAAGTAGAGTGCCCCTGGGTTCAATCTCCAGTACTGCAAAAACAATAATAAAAAAAAAGCCTAAGGAAATAGAAATGTTAACTATCCTGATTTGATCATTCCACACTCTATATATGTATCTAATTATCACATTGTATACCCTGAACTCATATAATTAAATTTTTTAAAAATACCAATAGCAGAAAAATTGGATTGAATTATATCAGTAAGCAAAATATGCATAAAAAAGATGATCTGATTGAATTAAAATTTTAAATCTTTCTACACACTGCTTGAGACAAACCTAAAATAAAGCAATCAAGAAAGCTGAGCATAGAGGATGAGATTCCTCCTGCTGCCCCTGTGTGCAAGATCTGAAGCCCCCTTATATATGTCTCTATAGATTTGTCTACCCTAGACGTTGCATATAAATAGTCATTCATTATGGAGTCTTTTTTTTATTTTATTGGAGCATTATAATCATACATCTTTGTGAGGTACAAGCTGGTAAAAGCATACATGCACATAGATCTCAGTTAACCCAATTCCCACCCCATTCCTTCCCTCCTCTCACCTTCTCTCATGTTTGGTTTAGTGATTAGCTTTGAGATGTTTGTGAAAGTACATCATGTGCATTGGGGTGTTTCTCCATCTCCTCCCTCCCATCACCTTCACATAGGTCACCTTCTTTGCTCATCTAAGGTTTTCCTTCTTCATCTAAAGTCCCTCCTATGATCCACTTTCTCCCTAGCTTCCACAAATTAGGGAGCGAATCTAATTTTACTTTTTGTGACTGACTAATCTCACTTAACATAATGTTTTACAGGTCCCTCCATTTCATTATGGGGTCTTTTGTGACTGTCACATTTTACTTACTTTTGCGTATGTTTAAAGTTCATCTATGTTGCAGTACATATCAGTATGTGATTCCTTTTTTGCTGGATAATATTCCATTGTATGGATATAGTGCATTTTATTTTTCTACTCATCAACTGATATACATTGAGTTCTTTTACATTTTGGCTATTACAAATAACGCTGGCATGAACATTTGTGTGCAACTTTCTGTGTGGACACATGTTTTCATTTCTCTTTGTTATATAAATAGGAAAACAATTGTTTGCTGTACCTGCCAGCAAAGTAGAACAGTCCTGAAGGGGGAAGTGAGGATTAAAGACAAAGTCAATACTAAGTCCATTACTGGGAGGGCTGACAGTCAATACTGGAGCCTCAAGTTTATTTCACAGGACCTTTTTATACGATGACACCAGAAAGCTTATATGAGAAAAATAACATGGGAACGTTAGTTACACCATGGCAACATAACATACAAAACTTTGCACGAGGTCTTGTGGTACTGATTGTACCGAAGCCCCTGGGCCATATCTCAGTACAAGCGTCATAAGCGTCTAGACCTGGGTTATTGTTTCCTAGGTCTATAATGTGAACACACAACGCCTGGTTGATTTTAGCAAAACATGAGTAATTAATCATAATCTCCAACAATTGTTGTTTTCCAAAGCAACTTGACCATTTTACATTCCCGCCAGCAATGCATAAGGATTCTGATTTTTCCATGTTTTTGCCAAAAGTTGTTATATTATTTACATTTTAACAACTCTATTGAAATATAATTCTATCCTAGTAGGAGTGAAATGGTTTCCAATTATAGTTTTAATGTGCATTTTCCTAAAGAAAAATGATGTTGGGTATATTTTCATGTGCTTATTGGCCATTTGTATATCTTCTTTGGTAAAATGTCTATTCACATCATTTGCCCATGTTTTATTCATTTTTTGATGATGTACTTTGAAGCATAAACATTTTTCATTGTTATACATACCAATTTATCTATTTTTATTTCATTGCTTGGCCTTTGGGTGACATCTCTAAGAAGGGTTTTCCCAACACAATGTCATGAAGATTTACTCCTATGTTTATTAATAAATATTTTAGTTGTTAGATTTTCAATGTAAAATCCATTTAGTCTTAATTTTAATGTGTTGCAAAAAAAAGAGCCAACTTCTTTCTTGTGTATATGGATATCTATTTGTCCCTATTTTCCTTCCCCTACTTCTGCAAAACTCCTATACCATGATTGTCTATACCACTACATCTAATTCCCAGTCTCTATTATGTCTTAACCCACTTCAACCAAAGTTTTATTCCTCCCACTGATACTGTAACAACTGTTGCCGATGTCACCTATGCCCTCTCAAATGCTTAATTTGCAGTTTCATCTCTTTGAACTGTCAACAGCATTTGGAGAATTTGGTCCCATCGTCATCACTTTCTTCACTTCCCTCCAGGGCAGCTTGGTCTCCTGGCTCTCCTCTTTTCTCTCTTTTCTCCTTTTGTTGATATGTAGTTTGTATTCAGACTCCTGGTCTCCCAAGGCTTGGTGTCCCAGGACTCAACCTTTCAACTCCCTCAATGCTCTCATCCAGATTAAAGGCCATTAAAACCAATCAGATACTGATGGATATAATATGTTTATCTTCAGACCAAATATCTCCCATAGATTCTGACTCACATACCACACTATACATTCTACAGTTCAACTTGGATACCTGACAGACAGCTTACATTTAGCATGTCTAAAGAAAAACATGTAATTTCTGACTCTGTCCTCCCCAAACTGTTTTGGAATATCTTGACCTGTGGAAATAATATTTTTATGACCACTTCTATCTCTAATGAGTAAATGTATATGTATGTGTAAATGTATACTCTGCTTTACAATGGAATAAAATTAGAAGTGCTATGATTACGGTGTTCAAATTTAGTAAAGCAGAAAAATCATAAAGACAACATCTCTGGTGAATTTTGTATGATAAAAATGTTAGTTTTAAAAAGATACCTTCAAGCCGGGCGTGGTGGCGCATGCATGTAATCCCAGTACTTGGGAGGCTGAGACCAGAGAATTCGGGTTCACGGCCAGCCTCAGTTACTTAGGGAGGCCCTCTGCAACTTAGTGAGACCTGTTTCAAAATAAAGAATAAAAAATAGGACTGGGGGTGTAGCTCAGAGGTAGAATGCCCCTGGGTTCCATCCTCAATACCGCAATAAATAAATAAATAAATAAATAAATAAATAAATAAATAAATAAATAAACCTTCAATGTGAAAATTTGGAGGCTGAAATACTCATTTTAATACCACACACAAAAGCAAACAGTTGAGCATATCCTCCATGTATTAGATTTTGATCTTAGCAGGTGTACAAGTACCTGTAAGTATTAACTCAATTCTAAGTACTATGATTTAAAGGAAAGAGTCAATGGAAGGTGACCAAATTTCAGATTTATTAATGAAATCCATCTATTAATGAAATTTAAAATGCAAGTTTGGATAAGATTTCAATGAATAGATTTTTTTTAATGAAAAATGATCAAGCCAAGGTGGCGCACACTTGTCATCCTAGTACTTGGGAGGCTGAGACAAGAGGATCACAAATTTGCAGGCAGCCTCAACTACTTAGTGAGGCCCTCTGCAACTTAGTGAGACCCTGTTTCAAAATAAACAATAAAAATAGGGCTGGGGGTGTAGCTTGGAGGTAGAATGCCCCTGGGTTCAACCCCTAATACCACAAAAATTTTTTTTAAATGATCAAATCATTTTGGAGAAAAACCATTTATCAGAAAAGTACCAGTGACAGGCATAAGCACATGTGATTCAGAAGCTGATTAAAGAATGTATGAAGCCAGGCTTGGTGGCTCACACTTGTAATCCCAGCATTTGGAAGGCTGAGACAGGAGGATCCGAGTTCGCAGCCATCCTCAGCTACCTAGTGAGGCACTCTGCAACTTAGTGAGACCCTGTTTCAAAATAAAGAATAAAAAATAGGGCTGGGGGTATAGCTCAGAGGTAGAATGCCCCTGAGTTCAACCCCCAGTACCACAAAAAAAAAAAAGTATGTGCCAAGAACAATTATCCTACTTATATTTAATATTGTTATGATAGTCAATATGAAAAGGGTTTTGAATTATGCTTTAATGTACATAGGATACATTATTTTATTTCTTTAAAGTGCTACTTTTAATAGAATTGCTTTAATAGACATTATGTAATCAAAATAATATCTCTCAACTTTTTAACTTTAAAAACACAAGAAAATAATAACAATTGAAAAGCTTATCGATATACAGTGAGAAGAGCAGACTATTATTCACTCACTGTTTTGAGGTGATATAGATGGGGAAAGCTTTTTAGAAAGCAATTTGATGAATCCATGTTTTTAAATTTATCTAGATATTACCTCATATTTATTTTTGTCCATTTTGTTTTATTTTTGCCTTTCTTTCATTAGAGGGTCTCCTTAATTCAACTCCAAACCTTCTAACAAGTCAGAAGTTTCCTCTCAAAATGGTCAAATAGCTAAGTTAATCTATCAGTATTTCCTACTGTACTGTTTTTTTTTTTTTTTTCAATTTAGAAATATTTCTCCACTGTAGTTTTCTATTCTTCTGCTGAGAATACCATTGACATTGTGATTTTGTGCTATGAAAGATTTTTTTTTCCTCTCTTATATACTGGAATTTTATAATATGTTATCCTGAACTCTGAGATTTCCTTTCAGTCTGGAAACATATACCATTCATCACTGGAAAATTCTCTTGAGTAATTTATTTGATCATTTCTTTCCCTCCACATTGACTGTTTTGTTTTTATGTAACTTTAATTGTGTATTTATTGAATCTCCTGGACTTCTCCAATACTTGCGAAGACAACAAGATATCTACAATTGAATCCAAAGATACTTCTTTGCCATACTTTCTCTCTCATTGCCCTGGTCACAATCTCCCACTTCATGAGTTCCTCCCCTACTGTGTAAGGAAAGGCTTAAAGAAACAGGGGAGGCTTGGACTCCCTTTCCCACCAAACTACAGAAAAAGTTTCATGTCAATAGTTTCCTTTCTCTATAATGTACACTCTATCTCAATTACTCTTTTGGTGATAGAAAGACAGCTCACTGAAAAATTATGGAAGGTGGGAGATCTCTACAGTTTTAGTCATGAAAAACCTACTTTGGAAAACACCAATGTATGTCATGTAAATTCCCCAAACATCTTCCCTTTCCATAGATACAGTGAAATGTGGGACCCCCCCTCCTCCACCTTCCTTACTTATATTTCTTTCTTTAAGAACTTATTATTTCTTGGGCAGAATCTTCCCTCAGGAATCACCAGCTTACCAGGGAAACATTAAGGATTTGTACCCTCATGTGCCACAGCAATGGCTGTGAACGCAGTATTTCTCTGGATGACCTGGTTTAAGATCAGAGGGACAGAATCTAAGATGAACATATATAATATATATATAAAACATTTCATTCCTCTTGAGGTTTTATACTTTTAAAGCCATGAGTTTCAGGCATGGTTGGGGAACGATGGTGACCGGACTATTCTCACTGTCACTGATAAGAAAGCATCTGGGGAGGCACATTTGCTTCCCATCCTTCTGCAGTGCTCTTGGGTTGATCTTGGTGACTTTGCAGTACAACAGGGCCTGGGATGGCTGACAGGGACAACAATAGACTCATTCCTAGTTCCTAAACCAGAGAAATTCCAGAGCCAGGCCCTTGTCACTGCTCAGAGTTTGTGCTCAGCTCCCCCTGCAGTTCCTGCCACTGTGTCACCCAGAGCACAGTAGTACACAGCCGAGTCTGACATCTGCACAGAGGCTTTCTCCAAGTGGAAGGAGGTGGTGTCTTTATTGTATTTGGCTTCAAAACCTTGGTGGCTTCCCTTCTCACCCTCCCTTGAGACTCTGAAGAGGAGCTGTGGACCTTCTCCAGGGTACTGGACGTACCACAATAGGGCAGGGTACTGTTTGGTTTCATAGGAACAGTTCACAGTCAGGGAAGCCCCTTCAGACAGAGTCACTTGACCTTTGGTCTGGGTCACTGAGTCTCCATTGCTTACTCCTAAGAA
The DNA here is from genome assembly GCA_004027655.1 of Graphiurus murinus. Classification (NCBI taxonomy): domain Eukaryota; kingdom Metazoa; phylum Chordata; class Mammalia; order Rodentia; family Gliridae; genus Graphiurus; species Graphiurus murinus. Next base: position 10,026 of record PVLC010019911.1, on the reverse strand, counting down.
AAAAATAATAATAATTCAGAGCAAGTTACCTTGGTCATGGTCAGGTTCTGACTCTTGGAGAAAATTGTGGTTAAAGATTGCTGTTTGAGCCATTTTACTTACCAAGCATAAAGAATAGTGCGATCACTGGTCCTGGGGCACAGTTCATTTTCAGAGTCTCTGTGGGTCCTTTAATCTTGACTTCTTAGTGTAAGGAAAGGTTAAGGTCACAGTGAAGGAATGAATGTGAGCTCAGAAGTAAAGCAGAAAATGTGTTTTAGAAGATGCTCCCCTAGTGGGCGAGATGCATAACTCAGTGGGGGGTTGCCCTGTTCTTTCAAAAGCCAGGGCTCTGTCGCCACCTCTGGCTTTTATTCGAAGACACCTGTTATCGGTTAGATGGTCCCTTGTACTTCTAAAGAATAGTTGATATTTTTCATAATATTATTTTTGCCTTGTACATCATCTTACTTGAAAACTCCATGCCACACATCTCTAAGAAAATTTGAATTTTACTTTTTCTTTCTTTCTTTCTTTTTTTTTTTTTTTTTTGTTTGTTTGGTACTGGGGATTGAACTCAGGGGCATTCTACCTTTGAGCTATACCCCCAGTCCTGTTTTTTATTCTTTATTTTGAAGCCAGGTCCTGCTAAGTTGTGGAGTGTCTCACTAGGTAGCTGAGGCTGGCCGAGAACCCGGATCCTCTGGTCTCAGCCTCCCAAACTCTGGGATTACAAGCGTGTGCCACCACGCCGGGCTGAATTTTACTTTTTCCTACTTAACCTTTTTTGAACACCCTGTGATCCACCAAGAGATCATATGAGCAAGTTTTACATTAAAACCAGAGGGAAATCAATATATATTTGATCACTTGTAGACAGTTTTACTTGCAAAAGCTACAATTTTTTTCCCTGTGCTATTCCCATACCTGGAACAATGTCAGAAACTTGTCAGGTGGTTAACAAATAATCCTTCAATGTATAAATAAATAAATGGTCTTCGAGGAAATTCTACTGCTTAAAATATTAGGTTACTTCACATTTAAGACATCAATTATGAGAGGCACAATTTAATAAATTTTTTCAAAGAAATAGAGAAATTTTATGTTATATATACTGATTAAAACATGAAAACTAGCTGGTGGTAGAGTGTTTGCCTAGCATTTATGAGGCCCTGGGTTTTATCCCCAGCACCACAAAAAAAAATGAAAAATTTATAGCTCAGTACTGAAGAAATCCTGTAATGAAATTTATTAGATCTGTATAAAATTATCCAGCATCAAAGTAGTTCTTAGCAACAAGAACCATGCAGGAGGTATCACAATACCTGAGTTCAAACTCTACTACAAAGCCACAGTAATAAAAAAAACAGCATGGTATTGGCACAAAAACAAATAGACCAATGGAGCAGAATAGAAGATTCAGAAACAAACCCACACACTTACAGTCAATTGATTTTTGACAAAGGAGCCAAAAACACACACTGGAAAAAAGATAGCCTCTTCAACAAATGGTGCTGGCAAAACTGGTTAACCATATACAGGAAAATGGAAACAAAACCCACTTTCTCACCCTGCCCAAAAGTCAATTCAAGATGGATCAAAGACCTGGAAGTCATGGAAGAGACCTGGCAGCTACTTGAAGAGGGCATAGGCCCAACACTTCAACACATAGGCACAGATAAAAAAAAAACTTTCTCAACAAGACCCCAAAGGCACAAGCAATTCAAAGGAAGATCAATACATGGGAATGCATTAAACTGAAGAGCTTCTGTGCAGCAAAAGAAACTATCAAGAACCTCAACAGAGAGCCCACAGAGTGGGAGAAAATTTTTGCCAGCTACTCCTCTGATAGAGGACTAATATCTAGAATATACAGAGAACTCAAGAAACTCACAGCTAAGAAATAACCCAATGAAAAATGGGCCAATGATCTAAATATACACTTCACAAAAGAAAAAATACAAATGGCCAATAAATGTATGAGGAAATGTTCAACATCATTAGCAACCAGAGAGATGAAAATCAAAACTACTTTGAGATTTCACCCCAATTAGAATGGCAATCATCAAAAACACAAACAACAACAAATGCTGGTGAGGGTGTGGAGAAGTAGGAACCCTAATACATTGCTGGTGGGATTGCAGATTAGTGCAACCACTTTGGAAAACAATATGGAGGATTCTCAGAAGAATGGGAATGAACCTACCATATGATCCAGCAATACCACTTCTGGGTATCTACCCAAAAGAATGGAAACCAAACTATCAGACCGATGCGTGTGTATCTATGTTTATAGCTGCACAATTCACAATTGCCAAACTATGGAACCAGCCAAGATGTCCATAAACAGATGAATAGATTACAAAACTATAGGATATGTACACAATGGAATTTTACTCAGCCATAAAGAAGAACAAAATCATGTCATTTGCAGGGGAATGCATGGAACTGGAAAACATTATGTTAAGTGAGATTAGTCAGTCACAAAAAGTAAAAAATCATATGCTCTCCCTAATATGTGGAAGCTAGGGAGGCAGTAGGACATAAGAGGAACTCCAGATGAAGAAGGAGAAACCTTAGATGAGCAAAGAAGGTGACTTAACTGAAGGTGATGGGGGGGGAGATTGTACTTTCACAAACATAGATGAAAGTCAATCACTGAACTAAACTTGAGGAGGGAGGGATAGGAAGTGGGGCAGGAATTGAGGAAGGGTTAAAAGAGAAATGTGTGCCTTTACCAGCTTGTACCTAACAAAGATGTATGATTACAATGCACCAATAAAAAAAAAATATTCGGCATCAGTTTCTTCTGCCCTAAGATTTTTTTTAGTGTGCATTTATTGGTGCATTATTGTCTCACATAATAATGTAAGTCATGTTGACATTGACATACATGCACACAGCTGCCCTAAGATGCCTAGATGATGTGATTGGCTTAAGTGTCATGAACCATGAGCAGCAGCCCGAATACCTGCATATGGAGTAGATGTTTCGTGTACTATATATGTGAATTTGGAGAAACTGCAGCACTCCTATGTCTGTTTCCCATGTCCAAAATAAGGAAAATAGAGCTGATCTCATCTTTTCATGGTTTTGTGTTGATATATCATAAGCAGATATGTAATGTATGATTGCTAGGTGAATCAGAGCTCTATTATTAATCAAATACTGATCATTCCATCATACAACACAATTTTGCTCTTTAGTTTTCTGAACTTAATAAACAAATTTCAAATAAAAACAGTAACATTTCAAAATAAAGCAATAATATAGCAGAGTTCTCACTGAAATGTAGGGCGTCTTTCTCTGCTTATAAGTTTGTGGTGGCTTTAGGGGGGGAGTGATTTGAGGGGCATGACAGAGCTCCCAGCCCAGTAACTTGGTGCCACCCAAATAGCACAGAACCAAATTTCCACCATTAAAGATGCTTTTCTTTGAACATCCATCTCTAGACATATGTTTTTCAAATGCAAGTGCCAGAGAGGTTAATAACAAAGGGAAACCATTGCTATTTCATAGAATTAATAAAGTGAGCTTAGAGGCAGAATAAGTTGTAGAGACAAAGAAAATGTTTTAGATGATGGACAAGAAAAAGGGAAAAAATAAAAATTGAAAAAAGAGATGAAAGAGAAAAATATGAAACTTACAGCCTGCAAGTTGAGTTACTTTCTGTGCCAGAGATGTGACTAGGACAGTAGATGGCCTAAAATTTTAGCATGGCGTTTGTGCCATGGTAGGCCATCAACAACTATTTGCCAAAAGGATGGAGAGACAAAGGAATTAATTATTTTATGATCAAGCTTTCTCTTAGCCAAAAACAAGACTAGTGATAAGGGGAAAATGTCTAGTTATATCATATTGAGATCCAAAGCACAGAGTAGCCACAAAACTAGCAAAAATTGAAAATAATTCTTCTGCCTTGCCCCTAAACGAACCTCTTTAGATTTTTCTTTTTTTTTTGCGGTACTGGGGATTGAACTCAGGGGCATTCTACCTCCGAGCTATACCCCCAGCCCTATTTTTTATTCTTTTTATTTTGAAACCGAGTCTCACTAAGTTGTGGAGTGCCTCACTAGGTAGCTGAGGCTGGCCGCGAACCCGTACAAGCGTGCACCACCACGCCCGGCTTAGATTTTTCTTAATAGCTTCAAAATCTTTGAAAAAATACTCTCTTATACCTTAAAATTAGATGATAATAGCTTTTTCAGGAACATAAATGAACTCAAGAATGTAAATGAACCCATTAACTGAAGAACCCATTCCAACTGTAGAAAATTGAAAATATCTAAAGTCTCTGAAGTTATATCAACCCTGTGAAGACAGTAGGAGTCAAATTACTTTCTCTTTTTCACAGGAATTTATAGGAAGACATAGGATGACTCACCGACTTTTCTGAGTGAAAATTGTTTTATGGGACCCTAGAACAGGTTACCAGCTTCTCTGCCCCCAATGTCTTTGCTTTATGTTTTAATTCAAACTGATTTATCTATTGCTTTAACAAATAATACAGAACCATAAGGGCCTATACTAGACCATATGGGTCTAAATTTGAACTACTCTTGGAATGAAGCTTTGTTAAAATTCACTAGTTGTGTTTGCATTGAAGTTTAAGGTTTATAAATCACTTTTATATAGTCTATTGCTTCTTCACAACAAGCCTGGGAATAAACCAGGTTAAGCATTATTAACTGGCTAATTAGAAACAGTTGTACGTTATTGAATTAGATCTTAGACTCATTGCTCCTATTATAATGCTTCTAATGCCCTATCCCAATGATAAGACAAACTTTTCCTGATAATTTATGTTGCTCCTAATATAAGAAGAAACTTATAATCGCAGAGGCTTTAGCACCACATGTGTAACTATAAGAGAAGGCTCCAGCAGCTCTAATTGTAGAGTTTGACAACTGTAGGGGTTTTCAATTCTGCCTGCATATTATGCACAACTTGGAGGTGTACGCCAACAACCACCAGAGGTTCTGACATAGTAGATCCGGGGTGAGGAGCAACCACCCCCCACTGATTCTAATGTGCAGGCAGAGTTGCAATCCACTGAGACACACAGGCTTTGCTTAGAAGGAATGCCTGAGTCTCTGATCTGGGGATCAAAGGAAACAGGAATCTGGACTTTTTTCTTTTCAAACCCAGCAGCCTTTTCTCCCCATTCCTCAAGGTTAGGAGAGCATCAGGCCCTTTCTCAGGATTCTAAGTACTGTAAACTGGGAAAAGTCTTTGCAGTTGGTGGTGATGGTGATTCCTCCTGGATGTTCAGGACCCCAGGGGTGGGCTGTTCACACCTGCTCAGGGAAAGGAGACCACTGGAAACACAGGAACAATTTTACAGAAGTAGGCTATCCGTACAACATTGTCACAGTGAGCTGAGCCTCTCCTTTCTCCATTCTGATGGCTTCACAAAGCACATTTAGCTTGTATTGATTTATAGTCCTTGCTCCCAGAAAGGCCTTATTAGACTTACTTAAAACAATGTCTAATTACTTCAATATTACTCGTCAATAACATCATATGGCATGTTTTATTTGATCTGTAGAATTTTACTGTTGAATAAAACATCATTATATTTGTTTTCCTATGGCAGCCTGTATCCTGTAACTTTCCAGGTTGATTTGGTACCAAAAACCATCTGGCAGGTCCTCCTCAACTCTGCCAGCAAGGTCTTCCATGTGGAAACCAGTTCAGCAACCACTCTGGCTTCTGAGTTTTTTGCCTCCAGATTCAAGAACCATTCAGCTATCTCAAATCCTTAACCATGCTTCCATAGAAAGAATAAGTGATAAAGATGAAACAAAACAGGTCCAGGCTCAGAACCCCACTGCAAAAGGTCCTGTTGTGCTGCTCTGACCAGCTGCAGGTTTGGGTGCAAGTGACAGTGCCTGGGACATGCTGTGTGGCTGCAGCACAGAAGTAGGTGGCTGAGTCTTCAGGCTGCAAGTCTGTGATGTGCAAGCTGCTTCCATCCTTCAGCGATGTGGCGCTTAGTCTTCCCTTCTGGTTCACACCACCATTTGAATACACAGTGAAGAGGTGTTTGAGACCCTTCCCTGAATCCTGCCTGTACCACTGCAGTCTGTAGAACCCATCACTGACAAAGTAAGTGCATGTCACGGAGGCGAGGTGTCTCTCTTGGGGTCTCAGGGAAGCAGGACTCTGCTCCACCTGTTTTTCTCCTTTCACCCCTGTTAAGAAAAATATCAGACACAATGTGTGGCTTTAGTTCATATCTTTCATAATTTTGTGCCTAAATCTCCAACAAAAAGTGCCAAATGAGTCCAGAATACATCCCCTTCTGTTCCTTGGGATTACAATGACTGTCCCTGGGGCCCCCAGCTCTTAGACCCCAACTCACAGCCAAGATGAAGCCACAATATAATTAGCACAGATCCCTACATCTTCTCCATCCTGATCCTTTGTCTTGATACCTGAAATGCTGCCTAGAATTATGTAGCCAAATTAGTCTTTCTTACTTGGTTCTTTTAATACAGTAAACTAGAGGGCCTTTCTGTCTGTCTGACAGCCAATCAGAGGTGAGCTCCTCTCCTGTAAATCTACTTCTTAGATAGAAGAAAGAGCAAAGAGAATTACTGTCACCGGGTGGCCACAAACAGAATTAAAGAAATGTAACCATGGTGTGCAACTCTCACACCAAGTTCAGCATGGTAATGGGAGGGAATTACTATTCCTATGTGATGGATTTTTTTTTAATTTTATGATGATCTAGAATGTGATCATCATAATATTCTTTTTTTACTTCTTATGCTGATCTTTCATTGAGATCTGACCTGTCTCAGAGGAAAACTATCATCAGTGATTAAAGAGGAGGCGAGTGAAGAGGGGAGAAGCATTAGACATGAGTTCTCTTCAAAAAGCCGCAACAATCTCAGCTAATAAAGCCAAAGAAGAATGAAGAGAGCAACATGAAGGATCAACACACACACACACACACACACACACACACACACGAAAGCTATGCATAGGCATATCAAAAACAGAATATTAAGAATACATATTAGTAAATACACTTTTGTAAATAACATGCACCTTTTAGTAGGATCAGTCATGGAGATGCTGAGGACAAATACCTTAAAGGAAATAAAAGAATATGATGATGAATTTAGCTACTCAGTCAAGAATGCAGTGTGAGCAAGATATGTCTCTGATCAGGAGGCAAAACTTCAGTACTTAAGACTTCAATATTATACTTCTAGATGACAGCATATGATTGCACTATAGAGCTATGAATTTATAATTTAATCAAAAGATAGGTGGCTTCATGTGACCTAAGAAGTCTCTTGATTTGAATTAAACTGCATGTTATATTTATATTTATAATCATACTACATTATATTACAGAATGGTAACCTAGATATGCTACTACTGACAGAAGAAAATCCATTCAATTTTATCAACATTCCAGATGACATCTACAAATGCTGTCAGTAACAGGCTTTTAAAAATTAATTAAAAATAAAGCTAAGCCAGGCGTGGTGGTGCACGCTTGTAATCCCAATACTTGGGAGGCTGAGACAGGAGGATCCGGGCTCAAAGCCTGCCTCAGCTATTTAGTGAGGCCCTCCGCAATTTAGTAAGACCGTTTCAAAATAAAGACTAAAAAAAAATAGGGCTGGGGGTGTAGCTTGGAGGTAGAATGCCCCTGGGTTCAATCCCCAGTACTGCCAAAAAAATAAATAAAGCTAAGCATCCCCTTTGACTCTCTGCAACACTGCACCTTGAAGGCCACAACTCTCACCCCAAACACATACAAAAAAAAAAAAGCTAGTACAGTTTGATGCTTCTGGCTTTCTCCTCCTGTTTCTTTTCTTCTAAACAGTGGAAAGGCAAGTTTTTGCATCTGTGTTTGTATCAATGGTGCAAATCCATAGGTAGCAATATATGCTAAGAATGTCCTTTCGCATATAATTTATCTACTAAGAATTGGATACTTTTATTTGACTACAGTTCATTTAACTTGTGTCTAACTGTAAAATAGCTGCATTTTACTCAGCTTAATATTGTGGCTTTTTAAAATGTCCTCAAAGGGCAGCTCTTCAAATACGACTTTTGGATATTCCTTCTCCAGAAATGGTGGAGAGGGTAAATCCTAAGTTAGTGCAGGTTGGAAGGAAACCAGCAGCACAGATATATGGTCCCTTTTCCAGAGGCACAGTTAAGTCCCAAGGGAACCAGAGAATCTACTTTGAATGGAAAATGAATGTGTTACTATAGGAATTATGCATGACCAAGTCACACCATGAGGTGACAGAATGAAGACAGAGAGGCCACTAGGAGTAAATAGTGGCTAACTATTGAGGTTAGGCATCTGATAGGCAAGGCTCAAATCCAACTTTTGCACTCTCTATACCAGTGACTCTGATATGAATATTTTACATAATGTTAGTAAGAATCGATTTCATCATAACAAGTAGACCACCCCAGATATTGTTATGAAGATTAAGTTTTTAAAATGTCTTGGCACAAATTCAAGCCCCATGATTTATATATAGCCAGTACTAAATAAATGTTAACAATTATTAATTTGTGGGGGTTTTTTGGAAGAAACTTTATTTGTTTATGAATAATGTGGGATAGTAGTCTTCAATGAGATTATATTCACAGTTAACTTTAGTATCCAAAACGATATTTGGCATACATAAGTTGTTTCTCAAGGCAAATGTTTGTACATATAAGCAAATTATTGATAACTTTCATCTAATATCATATTAGAGTTCAGGAACTCTAAAAGAGATACAGTCCAAAATATAGTTGTATAGATCACTCTTCTTGTCCTGAGGAATTTCACAAAACCTCATAGCCTCATAGAGTTTTTAGCAAACTAGTTCTGGTGAGCCATATCCTTCCCATGTGCTGCTTGATTTTGTTAATAAAGTTTCTTAGGGCACATTCACAAGCATTTGTTTCAGTATTATGTGTGGCTGGCTGCTTTTGTTATAAAACAGCAGAAAGCAGTTGCAATAAAGGCCATAAGACACACACAAAGCATGAAATATTTGTGGTATATCCCTTTTTCAGAAAAAGTGTATTCACTCCTGTTCTAAAGACACAGAGATTGGTGCATGGAAATTAACCAATGAACCCAACATGGTGGTGTCTGTCTGTAATCCCAGTATCTGAGAGACTGAAACAGGAAAATCACAGATTGAAGACCATTCTTGGCAATTTAGCAAGACCCTCAGAAACCTAGCCAGACCCTGTCTCAAAATTTTAAAAAAAAGGGGCTGGGGTGTAACTTGAAGGTAGAATGCCCCTAGGTTCAATCTCCATTACCAAAAGAGAGACAGAGAGACAGAGAGAGAGAAGAAAAAAGAAAAAAAATTAACCAATGAACATATACAAAAATAAAACACAATGAAATTATCTGAATTTTTATAAGCAGGATAAATTGCTAAGGTTATTCTGGAAATAACCCAAGTTGAATGTTGACAAGGAGAATTCAGGTTCATTGTAACAGCAAACATAATATTGCTAGTCACTTCAGTAACTCTATTGCATAACTACTGTGCATGTAAGTTGCTGGTACACCTCATTAGTTTAACAAAATCTGTGATACTACTTAAGTTCCAAAGCTTCAAGGCAATAAATATAACCTTAAATGCTATTATGCTGAGATTTTATAGAAAAGCCAAGTGAAAAATTAGAGTAATTATGTGGAAATTTGGGCAAAAACCACACATTTGCTTCAATTACAGCAATTTTCTTAATTATGTTGCATGTTACACTTGCTAATATGTGAGATTTTATAAAAGAGCAAAAAATAGAATTTCTAATTTGGAAAAATGTCATGCTTAAAATTTGAGTTGATTTGTATTATAATGGTTGTGGTAAATCTTTTTTTTAATTTTATTTTTTTAATTGGCACATTGTAATCATACATCTTTGTTAGGTACAACATACATGCACACATTTCTCATTTAACCCTTCCCCAATTCCCACCCTACTCCCTCCCCCTCCCTCCTTCTCAAGTTCAGTTTAGTGATTGATATATTCATGAAAGTACATCATGTGCATTAGGGT
>PVLC010019910.1:0-29913 GCA_004027655.1 Graphiurus murinus | reverse complement strand
AAAAAAAAAAAAAAAAAAAATCCACTTATAAAGTGAAAAGTAATCCCAGTACTTGGGAGGCTGAGACCAGAGGATCCGGGTTCATAGCCAGCTCAGCTACTTAGTGAGGCCCTCCACAACTTAGTGAGACCCTGTTTCAAAATAAAGAATAAAAAATAGGGCCGGGGGTATAGCTTGGAGGTAGAATGCCCCTGAGTTCAATCCCCAGTACCGCAAAAAAAAAAAAGGTACTAGAGATTGAACTGAGGGCCTCACTCGTGCTAGACAAGTACTCTACCTCTGAGTCACACCCCCAGAGCTTTTTTTTTTTGCAGTATTGGGGATTCAACCCAGGGGCATTCCACCTCTGAGCTACACCCCCAGCCCTATTTTTTATTATTTATTTATTTATTTATTTTTGCGGTACTGGAGGTTGAACTCAGGGGCATTCTACCTCCGAGCTACACTCCCAGCCCTATTTTTTATTCTTTATTTTGAAACCGAGTCTCACTAAGTTGCGGAGTGCCTCACTAGGTAGCTGAGGCTGGCCGCGAACCCGGATCCTCTGGTCTCAGCCTCCCGAATGCTGGGATTACAAGCGTGCGCCACCACGCCCGGCTATTCTTTATTTTGAAACCGAGTCTCACTAAGTTGCGGATTGTCTCACTAGGTAGCTGAGTCTGGCCTCGAACCTGGATCCTCTGGTCTCAGCCTCCCGAATGCTGGTATTACAAGCGTGCACCACCACGACCGGCTTGAAACAGGGTTTCCTTTTTTCTTTTTTTTTTTTTTTTTTTTTTTTTTTGTGGTACTGGGGATTGAACTCAGGGGCATTCTACCTCTGAACTATACCCCAAGCCCTATTTTTATTCTTTATTTTGAAACAGGGTTTCACTAAGTTTCGGAGGGCCTCACTAAGTAGCTGAGGCTTGCCGTGAACCCAGGTCCTCCGGTCTCAGCCTCCCCAATACTGGGATTACAAGCATGTGCCACCACACCTTGCTTCCCAGAGCTATTTTTTAACTTTGAAACAAAGTCTTGCTAAATTATCATGCACTGGTCTCAAACTCTAGATCCTCCTGTCTTAGTCTCACACAGCTCTTCCTTACTTTTTTTTTTTTTTTTCAGTACTGGGGATTGAACTCAGGGGCGTTCTACCTCCGAGCTACACCCCCAGCCCTATTTTTTATTCTTTATTTTGAAACCGAGTCTCACTAAGTTGCGGAGTGCCTCACTAGGTAGCTGAGGCTGGCCGCGAACCCATATCCTCTGGTCTCAGCCTCCCGAATGCTGGGATTACAAGCGTGCGCCACCACGCCCGGCTTCTTCCTTACTTTTTTATGCATCCACACTCTACCATCCTCCTATCCAGCCAGGCACAGTGCTCAGCATTGAAGGGTTATACACAGTAAAAGAAATGGTCTTGGATTCAGGGCATGGTGGCCCATGCTTGTAATCCCAGCATTTGGGAGGCTGAGACAGGAGGATCTGGGTTCGCGGCCAGCCTCAGCTACCTAGTGAGGCCCTCTGCAACTTAGTGAGACCCTGTTTCAAAATAAAGAATAAAAAAATTAGGGCTGGGGGCATAGCTCAGAGGTAGAATGCCCCTGAGTTCAATCCCTAGTACTGAGAAAATAAATAAATAAATGGTCTTGGACCTGGATAGGCTCATTCTGGTTGTCTAGGTTGATGGAGTAGGATCCACAAAGCTTACATTAAATTGTTGAGGTTCAGCCGGGCGTGGTGGCACATGCTTATAATCTCAGCATTTGGGAGGCTGAGACTGGAGGATCCGGGTTCTCGGCCAGCCTCAGCTATTTAGTGAGGCATTCCGCAACTTAGTGAGACCCTGTTTCAAAAAAAAAAAAAAAAAAAAAAAAAGAATAAAAAATAGGGCTGGGGGTATAGCTTGGATGTAGAATGCCTCTGAGTTCAATCCCCAGTACCGCAAAGGAAAAAAAAAAAAAAAAAATTGTTGAGGTTTGCCGGGCCTGGTGGCACACTCTTGTAATCCTTGTACTTGAAAGGCTGAGACAGGAGGATTGCAGGTTTGAGGACAGCCTCAGCAAATAGTGAGACTCTCATCAACTAACAAGACATTGAGCCGGGCGTGGTGGCGCACGCTTGTAATCCCAGCATTTGGGAGGCTGAGACCGGAGGATCCGGGTTCGCGGCCAGCCTCAGCTACCTAGTGAGGCACTCCACAACTTAGTGAGACCCGGTTTCGAAATAAAGAATAAAAAATAGGACTGGGGGTGTAGCTCGGAGGTAGAACGCCCCTGAGTTCAATCCCTAGTACCGCAAAAAAAAAAAAAAACAAAAAAACAAGACATTGTTTCCAATTAAATAAATAAAATCGGGCTGGGGGGTATAGCCTGAAGTTAAAATGCCTCTGAGGTCAATCCCCAGTACCACAAAATAAATAAATAAATAAATAAATAAACAAACAAACAAATTGCTGAGGCTGAGCCACGCATAGTGGAGCATACTAGCAATCTGTATTTGGGAGGCTGAGACAGGAGGATCATAGGTTTGAGGTCAGCCTCAGTAACTTAGAGAGGCCCTCCATAACTTAGACTGTTTCAAAATAAAAATAATAATATAGGGATGCCCCTGGGTTCTATCCTCAGTAAACACACACACACACACACACACACACACACACACACACACAATAAAGAAAATTGGTGAGGCTGACCTTCGACCTGTGATCATCTTATCCCAGTCTCCCAAGTAGTGGCATTACAGATATGTGCCACCACTGGGATAATTTTGTGTGTGTGTGTGGTACTGGAACCCGGAGGCATTCTACCTCTGAGCTATACATCCCCAGCCCGATTTTTTTATTCTTTTATTTCAAACAGGGTCTTACTAAGTTTCGTAGGGCCTCAGTAAGTTGCTGAGGCTGGTTTCAAACCTGTGATTCTCCTGTCTCAGTTTCCCAAGGACTGAGATTACAGGCATGAGCCAACACTCCTGGCTCTGAAAAATCTATTTTTGCTTGAGAAATTTGTTTTGCTATATAAAACTAAATACACATAGCTGGATATGATCAATCTGTGAATGTTGTAGTTTTGAGCATGGGTTTTAGACTCAGGGTTTGAATTCTGATACTACCACTCATCTGTTTTCTATAGTTGAGGGCCCCAGTTCCCTCCATCTATAAAATGGGATTCTACCTTATCAGGATCAAAGGAGATTCTGAAAGCAATTGGTAGCATGTGAGGTGAAATCCTCATTAAAGCTTACAAGCTAGTGGAGCAGACAATGAATGACTCTCACCTGGGAACTACAGGAAGGTTTCATTGGGGTTGTGATGTTTAAACAGAAAGATGAAGAATAAACAGTTAACTGGATGAGGTGGATGGGAGGTGGGGAAGTGCATATCCGACTCAGGGAACAGCACTTGAGAAAGCCCTGTAGCAATCCTGCAAGCTTAAGTTAAATTAATAAGGACAAAGAGGAAAGTGACAATTTTCTGGGAACCCAGGGTTTCCTGACTTCTGAGGGTGTCAGCTGTAAGGAGTCTCAGATCAACCTAAAGCTAGTCCCTACAAACTTGAGACTTCACAGTACATTGGTCGGGGTTAACTTCCCCCACAGAAAAACCACACCCACCAAGTCTTCCGCAGGGCCCCCAAACACCGAAGAGAGGAGAGACACAAGGGGCTGGCTTGGGGTCAGCAGCGAGCAGTTTTCCAGGTGGAGGAGGAAGCTCTAGAAGGCAGGTAAGATAGCACAGAGGTAGGAAGCAGTCCCACTTGCATTAGCAGCTGAGGGTGTAAGGGAGGCCTCCAAGGCTGACTGGAAATCAGGCAGGGCATTAGGCTGGGCAGCGTGCTGTGCCTAAAATTTCAGGTTGAGGAATTTGGCCAGTCTGTACGAGCTCAGTTAAATGGAGAATGGGCGCCCCCTGGGAGCAGTGCTTGGTAGTGGATTCTGGAGAACCTAGGTGAGGAGGGGCGGGCTGGGGGGCGACTCAAGATGGGGGCAGTCTGCCCGTCACAGTTTTCTTCTCACAGAGGCTAACTGTCCGGCATGATGGATTCCTGGGCTCCCAGAATGGCTGGGTTGGAAGGGACCTCGAAAAAGGAACTACCATCACGTGCCCTGGGCCAAAGCTGGGCACTTTCGTGAACATTGTATTGTTAACACTCCCCTATTTTCAGGTGAGAAAACCGAGGTTTGGTGACTTCCCAGGACGGGGTGGAAATTTTGTATGGCTCCAGAGTCTTTACCCTGGGGCCCTTAGGACCTGTAAAATACTGATTCCCAGAGGTTTGGGGGAGCAAGCACCGGGTGTGAGGCGTCCAAGCTTTCCAAGGGATAACCGAGTGAGTGGATTTTCGGCGAAAACCACGCCTCCCTAGCCGCGATAATAACTGATTATTGTTGCTTTCCTTTAAGAATTCCTTGAAATCTGAAATCCTCACCACACGGGGAGGCGGGCATTCTATATTCCTGGATCTCCTGGACTTTTCTCCCTCACCCACACTGATCCCCACTGAGGACACCAATTCTCCTCTACTGGCGAGTGAAATCTTGGGACTACATTTCCCTGCAGGCGATTCAAAAAGGGGTGGCGAGGAGAGGAGGAAAGACTTTCCGTTTCCGTCGGCTCTCAATTTGCCATGTCCGCCGTGATGCACATTTCAACAGCCAACGTCCTTTCTCTGTAGAGCTCAGGAAGGGACTACGTCCCCCAGCAGGCCCTGGCGCAGAGGTCGAAGCAACTAGGCCGCCATCTTTTCTGTAGTCCTTTCCCCATTTCCGCAGGGAATAGCTCTTGGCGCCAGGACTACAAATCCCAGGCCGCCATCCCCACTTTCCTCCCGCCGCCATCTTTGCGTTAGTCCCCGCCCTGTTCCCTTCCATTGTTTCAACTGAAGAGAATAGGGGAGGGCCGGGAAAACTGCAACTCCCGTCGGGCTTTGCGCCGCCCGGTGCGGGATTTTCATCTTGCAGGCGGGTGAGGTGCCCAAGGTGGTAGAATGAGGCGACCAGGAGAGACTAGGTAGTCTGCCATCTTTATGGTAGTCTCTTTATCCTCCCGGTTCCGCCATTCTTAAGGAAGACTAGAAGGCTAGGAAACTACTAATCCCATCGCACCTCGTAAGACCAGCTACTAGTCAGGTGTACGCCCCTCTTCCGCCATCTTGCTTGTAGTCCTCGTTGCTTTTCACCTTTCCATTGTTCCTGACGAGTAGAAATGGCAGCGGGAAGGCAGCTGATGGACTGCGACTCCCGTCAGGTACTACACACGCGGAGGGTTGTGGACAGGAGGGCGTGTGAGTGCCTGGGAAGGAGGTCGGGTCGGGGGAGAAGGCCATTTTGTTTGTAGTCATCGTTCCCGCTCCTTCTCTATGTTCTGCAACGGGGAGCCTCGGGGCCACCGGACTATAGTTCCCGGCATCCTCGGCTCCCGGCTTGGCACGCCCTCCGCCATCTTGTTTGTAGTGCCCGCTGGCCCCCGCGTCCCATTGTTCCCACGGTAGCTCCAGAGTCCGTACGACTACAACTCCCGTCGTGCCCCGCACGCGGTCGTCCTGGAAAGTGGAGGTGGTGGGGGAAGGAGGGGGGCAGGGGGCGGGGTTCCTTTGGGAGAAGGAGGGAGTAAAGAGGAGGAGGAGGAGGGAAGGAGGAGGGAAGGGAGGGGAGGGGGAAGAGAGAAGGAAGGAGGAAGGAGCTGAGGAGGGATGAGAGAGGCGGCCAGGGCCCCGGGCCGAAGCATCGCGGGGCTGGGGGACCAGGGGGGCTGAG
This sequence comes from Graphiurus murinus, assembly GCA_004027655.1. NCBI lineage: Eukaryota > Metazoa > Chordata > Mammalia > Rodentia > Gliridae > Graphiurus > Graphiurus murinus. The sequence goes on along the minus strand of PVLC010019910.1, from coordinate 24,174 downwards.
GCACCCCAACTGTCCCCTCCCCCCTTCCCTGTCCCCCTCCATCCTTTCCTTCCACTCTTCCGTTTGAGAAGGGGGATTTATTCAAATTTTATTTAAATCCCTATCTCTCGAGGGTCGCGCGCTGGGGGGAGGGGGGAAAGGGCGGGGGTGCGCGCGGGCTGGGGGGGCGGGGTCGGAGCAGCTTCCTTCACCCCCCTCCGTTCGACCTGTAGCGGTAGGGCAGGGGGCCGCAGTCCAGGGGCGGGCCCAGGGGAGGGGGGCAGGTTACAGCGACCCCCCCCTCCCCGGGAACCGGCGGTGGGCGGGGCTTGAACCCCGGAAACGGTGGGGGGCCCAGGCCGGTCCCAGGACCCCTGGGCAGTGGGAGCCGGGAAGGGGCCAGTTAAAGAGCCGGGGGCGCTGGGGAGAGGCGGGGCAGGGTAGGGGGAGGGGAACTGGGACTCGGACCCGGGACTGAGTGGGGCCCGGGCAGAAGCTGAGCACCCTGCGCCCGAGGAGCCCCCGTTGGCCTTGGGGGGCCGAGGGACTGAGCCCCCCAGAACAGGACCTCCCCCTGGAAGGGCCGCGCCGCAGCCCGTGGGAGGGCCTCGCCCCCGGCGCCCCCCATCTCCACTCGCCGCCGTCCCGGCCTCCGCCGGAGGGAGGGGCCGAGCGCCCTCGGGGGGCCGTGGACCCCGGCGTTCTGAGCGTTCCGCGCCCCGCGCCGCCCGGCCCCCCCGCCGCCGATGGCCGCCGACCCGCCGGGAGCTGCCGAGAAGGGAGAGATGGCTCCCGGGACACGTGTGAGGTGGGTTCATGCGGCTCCTCCTCACCCCCAGACCTGGGCAGCTCCCACTCCCATTCATCCTTAGCCCGGCCTCTCTCTACCTTCCCCGCCCCCAGCCTCACCCTCCCTTTGCTCCAAACTCATCATCTCCAGCCCTCCTTCCTATAACCTCTCAACCCTGGGGAACTGGCCTTCCTTCCCAGACCCTGCTTCCCCTTGCAGACCCCCCACCCCCGCCTGCAGTCGCCGCCCTCTAGGCCCCTCCCCTGGAGCGCTGGAGGGCCCCTTGCCCCCATGGATGGGTCTGGAAGTCCCTGGAAAGGGGGAAGCCAGGGTAAGACTCTCACTGGGAAGAGACCCTCCAGGCCTGCTGAGTCCATATGGGATCTTAGAGGATCTGGTTTCCATGGGGAGTGGAGCCCTGGGGATTACAATTAGGGATGGAAAGCAGCCTGGGAAGTCGGGGGAATCTAACACTGAGCCCATTCCAAGTTCTACAGAGATGTCAGGCTGGATTCTGGAATCCCAGGGAATCTGGGAGATTGCCCAGATTGACCTGAGGGATTCTAGAGGATTGCTGGGAGCAGAAGGAGCTTTATGGGGGATGGAGAAGTTGAGATCTTGGGCTAAGATGGGACTCTGAAGAAGCTTCTTGGGTGTAAGAGTCCTGGGAAGTTTGTGGGCAGAGTGGGTCGTTAGGGATGGGGCCAACGATCCCATTGGATATGATGAGGCTGTCAAGATTTGGGGGGAAGAGAGATTGGATGACTGTTGCCTATGAGAAAGAGAGGGAGAAAGAAAAACCTGGTGCTTCTATCCAGGAATCTATTGGTATCTTGAAGGTAAATCTGGGGATTTTTAGATTGGGAGAGCCTGAGGTGGGATCTCCCTGAGGTAATGCCACAGACAAGGAGTCCCTGATCTTTCCAGGAGTTTTGGTTGGGGGATGTCAGGAGAGGCTCCTGTGTCCCTTCCTCCTCCCTGGGCCAGGGAGGGCCAGGGGTGTGGAGGAGGAGGGGAGGCATTAAGGGAGGAGTGAGGTCAGGAAGTCAGTTCTCATGGTTCCCAGAGGAGCTGGATGAGCTGCTGTAGGGAGAGAGAGGCATTGGGGAGTGGGAGTGGTCCCCCACCCCCAGACACACACACACACACACAGGAGGGGTGACCTCCTTGTTCCCCTGGGTAGGAAGGAGTACAAGCTCTGGCTGTCCATGGTTGGGGGAGCTGCCACGAGTCTCCGCGGCCAGGGCCCCAGTGGGCCCATCTGACCCTGCCACCATCTACCCACAGCCCTCGGCGTTGCTGACGCCCCCAATGTCGTCGAGCAGCCGGGGGCCGGGGGCCGGAGCGCGCCGACGCCGAACCCGCTGCCGCCGCTGCCGGGCCTGTGTGCGAACTGAGTGCGGGGACTGCCACTTCTGCCGAGACATGAAGAAGTTCGGGGGGCCCGGGCGCATGAAGCAGTCGTGCCTGCTCCGGCAGTGCACTGCCGTGAGTTCTGCCCCCACCACTGTTGGGCCCCTTTGGAGCTCTGGGCACACTTCTCCAGAAGTACCTTTCATGCTGGCCTGGGCACCTTTCCAGGGTGGCTGGTGGATGCTTCCTAGAGTGTACTGTGGGTTGCTGTTCCCTCATTTACTTCATTCATTCACTGGCTTGTTTAAATGTCCATTTTAATCTCCCAAGTGAGGAGCAATGTCAGGGTGCAGAGAAGAATTTGACCCAGTCCCTGTCTTCACCTTTCCCTGCTGTCAGAGGCACAGAGCCATAGAAAGCTCCAGCCCTTGCTATTACCGCCCCCCCTCCTTCCCAAGGCAAGGGAGTTCATTCCCAGACCTGGTTCTTGGAAAGAGCTCTTGTCTCTCTCTGGCTTCATCCTCCCTCGTCAGGGTGGTCTTGGGCCAGGCTTCCCCTTGGTGTGACCTTAAGCAACTCACTTTGAATCTCAGGTACCTTCTTTGTAAAGGGTTTCCTTTGCTGAGTTGTAAAGATTAAACAATGGCATGGATATGAATGTGCCTACCACGAGGCCTAGCACACACAGTAGGTATCAGGGAAACGGGTTTCCTCCCTGCCTTCCTCAGCCTTTGAGCATCCCTGGGCTTCAGAGAGCGGCCCTTCCCCAGCAGCCATAAGGAGCCAGCTGCATCCTGCATCCCCCTCCCCACACCACCGCCTCCCTCCCTTCCTCCAGCCACTCTTTCCTGGTTGGACTCTTCCCCCCACAGCTCCTCTCTTCCTTTGTCCCTCAACCCCTTGCCTCACTTTTCCTGTTCCTTCTTCCTCCTCCCAATTCTTCCTCAATCCTGTCTTCACAACCTTCAGCATTTCTGATGTAGTTCATTATTACCATTGTCCTCCCCAAAGTCATATTGGTTAAAGATTGCTTTGATTTTCCCCAAGATTGGGTAGCTGCTTAGTATTCCCAAGGGTCTTGCCAAAACTGGGTTAACTATAGAATCAGAGCAACCCTGGGGCTGCCCGTTTAGCAACCTCAGAATCACCCCAAACTGCTGCAGTGTCTTCTCCAGCCCTCTCTTAATATTATTGTCGAATTTGCCCATTGTCTCCCTCCCTTCCTGAAGCTAACTATAATTTCAGGGTCACACTGGCCCTGGATCCAGCTGTAGCAATCTCAATAGTAATAACTGTGTATCAAATGTCCCTTATGCATTATCTCATTCTTCTACCAATCTTGCAAGGGGAGGATTCTTCTCCCCATTTTACAGTGCAGAAACAGACTTTGAGGTTAAGTCAGTTGTTGGAGGTCATACTGCCGAAAAGGAACAAATTCAGGATTTGACTCAACTTGGCCCATGGGTTTTGAACCTCATCCAACAGCTGGCCAGGGTCCCCAGAAGGAAGTCTTTCCCTTGTTGCTTGCCTTTGGGTCCCTGATGTCCCCTCTCCCCCAACAGCCCGTGCTCCCACACACAGCTGTGTGCCTCTTGTGTGGGGAGGCTGGGAAGGAGGACACAGTGGAGGGAGAGGAAGAGAAATTTGGTTTGAGCCTCATGGAGTGTACAATCTGCAACGAGATCGTCCACCCTGGCTGCCTGAAGGTGATAGCCCCGGGGAGCCTGGAGTCTGGGGTGGGGCAGATTGTCAGGGAGCAAGGGGGTGGGCCATATGCCTCAGGTTTACTGGCACCCTCCATCCACTCCCTGCCCTCTTGCCTACAGATGGGGAAGGCCGAGGGTGTCATCAATGCGGAGATCCCCAACTGCTGGGAGTGCCCTCGATGCACCCAGGAAGGCCGCACCAGCAAGGTAGGGGCAGGGGCTGGGCTGGCTTCTGGGCTCTTGGTAAGTGGGGGTTGGGCACTGTGCAGAGCCTCACCCCCAGCCTCCATCTCCCCAGGATTCAGGTGAGGGGCCAGGCCGCCGCAGGGCTGACAACGGTGAGGAGGGCGCCAGCCTAGGGAGTGGATGGAAGCTGACGGAAGAGCCTCCGCTTCCACCGCCCCCGCCCAGGCGGAAGGGCCCTCTACCTTCTGGGCCTCCCCCTGAGGACATGCCTGGGCCCCCCAAACGAAAGGAGAGGGAGGCAGGGAATGAGCCCCCCACCCCAAGAAAAAAGGTGAGCCATGGGGCATGCTCATTAGGTATAGCCCAAGGGATCCTGGGAACTGTAGTTTGGCTTTTTTTTGTGGGAGTGGGCCTGGAGAGCGTGATCTGTTGGTTTCCTCAGGGGTTGTTGGGTGATGTAGTTCAGGAGTAGTGGGGGGGGTGGAGCATGTTCTCTGTGAAGGAAAAGCAGGTGAAGGGGAATTGGCACAGGCCAGAAGGCTTTGGGAGCCCTGGGTGGGTTAGGGAGGAAGGGAGAGAGCATGCTCAAACTAACTGCTAGGGAGGAGGAGGGAGGGGCTGGAAAGAGCCTGAGGGGAAGAAAGAGGAGATGAGAGCATGCTCAGTGAGCCAGGACACTGGTTGCAAGGTGAGCATGCTCAGTTCTCCCTGGGATGGGGGCTTCTGGGACTTGTAGTCTATGAGGAGGGCATGGACTTTAGTTTTGCAGTCCTTGAGGTTCTAATGGGGTCTCTCCCTTCCCCCATATCTTGCTCTTCTGCTGGTAGGTGAAAGGAGGCCGAGAAAGGCACCTGAAGAAGGTGGGTGGAGACGCCTGCCTCCTCCGAGGATCGGACCCAGGCGGCCCTGGCCTTCTGCCCCCCAGGGTTCTGAATCCGAGCCAGGCATTCTCGTCCTGCCACCCTGGGCTCCCTCCCGAGAACTGGGAGGTGTGCCGGGGACCTCCTCCCCCCCCCTTCCCACCTTTCCTTGCCCTACCCTCCACCATGGAGACTGAGATCTGTCCCTTCCTCTTCACCTTGTCCTGCCCCAGTCCCATGTTGCCTCACTGGGCATCTGGACCCCTGGGAAGAGTTGGGAGGAAGAGTGGATTGTGTGCAGGTTGCAAGAACCCCTGACTTCCCAAGAACTCTTAAGGTTTCATCTATCCCGTTTACCTTATCTTCCCAAGCCCTAAAGGGAAAAGAACTGAGTTCAAATTCCTGCCCAACCACTGACTCTTTGTATGATCTTAAAGACTTGTCAGCTGCCTTGAGCCTCAGTTTCCTCGTCTCTAAAATGGAAGTTTACCTAGGTTAAAGGGAAATGAGGCCCAGAGAGGCTTGTAGACTTGTCCAAAGTCATATGGTAAAGCCAGGATTCAGATAATACTTTACAAGAAGTCTGCCTGATTGTATTCAAACGGTTTGTCAGTTTGTAACTTTGAGCAAGTCACTTTGTGTCTGAGCCTCAGTTTCTTCATGTCTAAGAGTGACCCCAACTGGCATGGTGGTGCACACCTGGGATCCCAGTACTTGAAAAGCTGAGACAGGAGAATTACGGGTTCAAGGATAGTGAGACTTTGTTTTGTTTTGGAAGCTGAGACAGAATCACAGGTTCGAGGATAGTGAGACCTTGTTTTGTTTTTTTTTTTGCGGTACTGGGGATTGAACTCAGGAGCATTCTACTTCCGAGCTATACCCCCAGCCCTATTTTTTATTCTTTATTTTGAAACCGAGTCTCACTAAGTTGCGGAGTGCCTCACTAGGTAGCTGAGGCTGGCCGCGAACCCAGATCCTCCGGTCTCAGCCTCCCGAATGCTGGGATTACAAACGTGCGCCACCACGCCCGGCTGAGACCTTGTTTTTTTGTGTGTGTAGTGCTGGGGATTGAACCCAGGAACATTCTACCTCCGAGCTACACCCCCTATTTTTTATTCTTTATTTTGAGACAGGGTCTCACTAAGTTGCAGAGTGCCTTACCAGGTAGCTGAGGCTGGCCGCAAACCCGGATCCTCTAGTCTCAGCCTTCCAAATGCTGGGATTACAAGCGTGTGCCACCACGCCTGGCTCTATTTTTTATTCTTTATTTTGAAATAAGGTGTCTCTAAGTTGCAGAGGGCCTCCACACTAAGCTGAGGCTGGCCTCGAACCTGCAATCCTCCCATCTCAGCCTCCCAAGTACTGGGATTACAAGTGTGCACCACCACACCTGGCTGAGACCTTGTTTAAAAATAAAAAAATAAAATAGGGCTGAGGGTGTAGCTTGAAGGTAGAATGTCCTTGGGTTCACTCCCCAGTACTGAGGGGATGGGGGTCGGGGGAAGAATGGCCCAAGTTGCTGCTCACATTAGATCGCTGTGAGAACTTAATGAGTCAGCGAGTGTGAGGTGCTCCCCATGGGCCAGACGATCATCATTGCTCTTGTGTTGTGGAATGGACACTCAGAATTGTCTAGTCCAGCAGTTCTATGTCGAAGATGATGAAATAGGCTTCACAAGGTCATACAGAGTTGACAGGCAAGCCAGCACTCAAAACTAGGTCTCTACCCATACTCCTTTCTGCCTGGGAAGCTTGTGAGCCATTCAAACCCACAAGGTTTTAAATTCTTTGTGTTAGTGCCTTCATCATCCAGATAAGAAAACTAAAGTCCAGAGATGGCCAAGGTGTCACATTGTTTGGGAGCAGTTTGGAACTCAGGACTGTCCCTTGGGCTGTCCATCTCCCCTGGTGACTCCTCGTGGGTAGGGGGGGTGGGAAAGTGGGTTCCAGGCCCTAGAACAGCCTCTCCCTGTCTCTTTGCAGAAACCCAAGCCGCCCTTGGCCTCTGCTGAGGGCCCTGCGGTGCCGGCCCCCTCTCCACAGAGGGAGAAGCTAGAGCGTTTCAAGCGGATGTGCCAGCTGCTGGAGCGGGTGCCTGACACCTCTTCTTCCTCCTCGGACTCCGACTCGGACTCCGACTCGTCAGGCACATCGCTGAGTGAGGACGAGGCCCCTGGCGAGGCCCGGAATGGGCGGCGGCCGGCCCGGGGCAGCTCTGGCGAGAAGGAGAACCGTGGGGGACGGCGGGCTGTGCGCCCTGGCAGTGGGGGGCCCCTCCTCAGCTGGCCCCTGGGTCCTGCCCCACCACCCCGGCCTCCACAGCTGGAGCGGCATGTGGTACGGCCCCCGCCTCGAAGCCCTGAGCCTGACACGCTGCCTTTGGCTGCTGGATCCGACCACCCCCTGCCACGGGCCGCCTGGCTTCGTGTCTTCCAGCACCTGGGGCCGAGGGAGCTGTGCATCTGCATGCGAGTCTGCCGGACTTGGAGCCGCTGGTGAGTGGCTGGACAGGCCTGAGTTCCACTGCCAACGTGCTTACTTGCTATGACCTGCAGTAGGTCTCTGATCCTCTCTGGGTCTTGTACTTCTTCAGTATGTATGTGTCATAGTGTGGTGCTTTCATATACGCTGCATGCAGGCTGCCTTCCATTTACCTACTTATTTTTTGTGGTACTGGGCATTGAACCCAGGGGCATTTTGTTCTACCTCTGAGCTACACCCAAGCCCGATTTATTTTATTTATTTTTTTGTATAGTACTAGGGATTGAACTCAGGGGCATTCTACCTCTGAGCCACACCCTCACCCCTTTTTCTTTTTCTTTTTTGGTAATGAGGATGGAACTCCGGGACATTCTACCTCTGAGTCACACCCCCAAGTCCTACTTTAGTCTTTTATTTTGAAATAGGGTTTCACTAAGTTGTGGAGGGCCTCACTAAGTTGAGGAGGCTGGCCACGAACCTGTGATCCTCCTGTCTCAGCCTCTGAAGTACTGGGATTACAAGCATGTACCACCACACCCAACTTATTTTTTGTTTTGAAACAGAGTCTCATTGGGTTTTTTTTTTTTTTTCTTCTTCAGTACTGGGGATTGAACTCAGGGGCATTCTACCTCCGAGCTATACCCCCAGCCCTATTTTTTATTCTTTATTTTGAAACCGAGTTTCACTAAGTTGCAGAGTGCCTCACTAGGTAGCTGAGGCTGGCCGCGAACCCGGATCCTCCAGTCTCAGCCTCCCGAATGCTGGGAATGCTGGGATTACAAGCGTGCGCCACCACGCCCGGCTCTCATTGGGTTTCTGAGAACCTCACTAAGTTGCTGAGGCTGGTCTCGAACCTGCGATCCTCCTATGTCAGCCTCCCAAATACTGGGATTACAGGCATGCGCCACCACGTCCGGCTTTTTTGTTTTTAAACAAGATCTCACTAAGTTGCTGAGACTAGCTTTGAACCTGTGAAACTCCTGTCTCAGTCTCCCAAGTATAAGGATTACAAACATGTGCCACCATGGCCTGGTTCTGCCTATTTTTTTATTTTTTGGTACTAGGGATGGAACCCAGGGATATTCTACCTCTGAGCTACACTCCCAGCCCATTTTATTCTTTTTTGAAACCAGGGTCTCACTAAGTTGCTGAGGCTGACCTCAAACCTGTGATCCTCCTGTCTCAGCTGCCTTCCATTTATGAACTCATTTAACCCTCACAACAACATTGTGAGGAGGAAAGCGTTCCTCTACTTTTCTATCTCCAAGCTATACCCCCAGTCCTATTTACCTGTGATCCTTTTTTTTTTTGGCGGTACTAGGGTTTGAACCCAGGGGCATTCTACCTCCAAGCTACAGCCCCAGCCCTATTTTTCATTCTTTATTTTGAAATAGGGTCTCACTAATTTTCGGAGGGCCTCACAAAGTAGCTGAGGCTAGCCACAAACCCAGATCCTCCTGGTCTCAGCCTCCCAAGTACTAGGATCACAAGTGTAGGCCACCACGCCCAGTTCATTCCCCTTTTTCAGAAGAAGCCCAAGGTCATGTGGAGAGGAAGTGGTAGAATCAGGAATCTGAACTCAGATAGGCTTCAGAATCTTTCCTCTTGATACTAGCTGTTGTTTCTTTCTTTCTTTTTTTTTTTTTTTTTTTTTTTTTTTTGGCGGTACTGGGGATTGAACTCAGGGGCATTCTACCTTTGAGCTATACCCCCAGCCCTATTTTTTATTCTTTATTTTGAAACCGGGTCTCACTAAGTTGCGGAGGACCTCACTAGGTAGCTGAGGCTGTCCTCGAACCCGGATCCTCTGGTCTCAGCCTCCCAAATGCTGGGATTACAAGCGTGCGCCACCACGCCCGGCTCACTAGCTGTTGTTTCTATTGAGTGCTTAGTATGTGCCGAGCACAGTGTTAAGTGCTGTAAGGCGTTATTTCATTTTTTCTTCTCTCTCTTCTGAGGACAGTTTGACTCTTAGTCCCATTTATATAGAGAAAGCTTTTGCTGGGGTGGCCCTGCTCTCTACCCAGCTGTGCTGAGATCTCCTTTTTTTTTTTTGGCAGTACTGGGGATGGAACCCAGGGGCATTCTACCTCTGAGCTACAATTCCAGCCCTATTTTTTATTCTTTATTTTGAAACAAGGTCGTGGAGGGCCTCACTAAGTAGCTGAGGCTGGCCGTGAACCCGGATCCTCCGGTCTCAGCCTCCCAAGTACTAGGATTACAAGCATGCGCCACCACACCTGGCTCTGAGACTTCCTAATTTGGCCCATTCTCTTCCCTCTACCCCACAAATGTTCCCACTGCCTCCTGAATCTTCTTGTCAGAAATATTTCACAGCCAGGCATGGTGGTGCCCGTACTTAGGAGTACAGGCAGTCCCAGTACTTAGGCTGAGAGAGGAGAATCGCAGGTTGAGACCAGCCTTAGTAACAGACTGAGAGTCTCAGCAACCTAACGAGACCTTGCTTTTTTTTTTTTTTCTCTCGGTACTGAGGATGGAACCCAGGGGCATTCTACCTCTGAGCTACATCCCTAGCCCTATTTTTTATTCTTTATTTTGAAACAGGGTCTCACTAAGTTGCAGAGGGTCTCACTAAGTAGCTGAGGCTGGCTGTGAACCTACGATCCTCCTGTCTCAGCCTCCCAATTACTGGGATTACAAGCATGCGCCACCATGCTCGGATGAGACCCTGTTTCAAAAACAAAAAAATAAAGGTTTAGGGGTGTAGTTTAGAGGCAGAATGCCCCTGGGTTCAATCCTTAGTACTATATACCCCAAAAGAGATATTCATCACCCTTCCAAGTCTAAGATTTCTCTTATCTGCAAAACTCCCAGAGCACTCTGTTCCCCTGATGGAGCACACAGGCATTCTCGCCTGTTGACCTGCCTTTGTTCATTTATTCATTTTCATGTTCCCATCAGCTGCTGGGGTGGAGGCGCATACTGTGTCTATTTTATCTTTTGTCTCCAGCCCAGGACAAAGGGCAGTGTAGATGCTCGAGAATGTTCTTTCTCAGTACTCACAATGCGTAGGGCTCCCGCTGAACACTTCCCAAGTGTTAGCTGATCTCTTTCTCACAGTTGCAGCCCTGTAAGGGAATGAGGGACACCTGAATCAGGGGCAAGTTAGTGGCTGAACTCAGACTCCACCCTCTTCCTTTGGGACAAGATCTGAAGGGCTGGTTCTGCCTTCTGGTCTGTGCAGAGCCAAGGGAGCCTGAGCCCAAGCTCTGGAGTCAAATGCCTGCTTCAGACTTGTTCTTCCTCTGATGAGCTGTATGCCCTTGGGCCGGTTTCTTAACTTCCCCATGCCTCAGTGTTTTCATCTATAAAACCAGGATAATCGAAGCTCTCACTTCCTGGCATTTCTGCAAGCTGGTACTTAGAACTGAGCAGAGTAGTTGCAATGTAGAAACACTCAAGGAGAGCCGGGTGTGGTGGCGCACGCTTGTAATCCCAGCATTTGGGAGGCTAAGACCGGAGGATCCGGGTTCGCGGCCAGCCTCAGCTACCTACTGAGGCACTCCGCAACTTAGTGAGACTCAGTTTCAAAATAAAGAATAAAAAATAGGGCTGAGGGTATAGCTCAGAGGTAGAATGCCCCTGAGTGCAATCCCCAGTACCGCAAAAAAAAAAAAAAAAAAAAAAAGAAACACTCAAGGTCTTAAGAGTGATCAGTATTTTTTACTCAGTTACGAATATATACTGAAAGCCCAGTTTTTTGTTTTTTTTTTTTTTTTTTTTTTTGGTGCTGGGGATTGAACCCCGGGGTGTTTGACTCCAAGCTACACTCCTAGCCTTTTTTTTTTTTTTTTTTTTTTTAACATTGAAACAAAAGTCTCACTAAGTTGCTGAGTGCCTTGCTAAGTTGCTGTGGCTGGTCAGGAGCCTGTGATCCTCCTGTCTCAGCTTCCCAAATACTGGGATTACAGTGTGCACCATCATGCCCTGCTTAAACCCAGCCTTTGAGTCCACAGAACATCTGTGCCCTTGAAGAACTCCCAATCTGCAACATAGAAGCAGATAGAGGAGTTGCAAGGGATTCCCACCTCCTCAGGTGTTGAGATATTTGCGGAGGTTCTTTCAAGGTCAGCTCTGCCTGGTACCTGGGACCCAGAACTGAAAAAGATCCTGATTTCAGCCTCAAGGAGAGACTTGTGGCTGGAACTGGACAAAAAAGAGAGGCTGTACTATACAGTGGTTACCAGCATGGGCCCTGGAGCCTCACACCTATGGGTTTCATCAACTGTGACCTGATGGCTAACCTCTTGAGACCCTAGTACTCTCATTATTAGTTTGGGGTTCATACTAATACAGTCATACCTCAGTATCTGGGGGACTGGTTTTAAGACCCCCACCCCCTCCAGGATACCAAAACTGAGGATGCTTAAGTCTGTTACATAGACTGGTACAGTGTTTGCAAATTACCTACATACCTCCTCCCAAATACATTTTTTTTTTTTAATGGCACTGGGGATTAACCCAGGGGCATTCTACCTCTGTACCTCTGAGCTATCCTCCCAGCCCGATTTTCTTTCTTTCTTTCTTTTTTTTTTTTTTGTGGTACTGGTGATTGAACTCAGGGGCATTCTACCTCCGAGCTATACCCCCAGCCCTATTTTTTATTTTGAAACCGAGTCTCACTAGGTTGCGGAGTGCCTCAGTAGGTAGCTGAGGCTGGCCGCGAACCCGGATCCTCCGGTGGTCTCAGCCTCCCGAATGCTGGGAATGCTGGGATTACAAGCGTGCGCCACCACGCCCGGCTCTATTTTTTTTATTCTTTATTTTGAAACCGGGTCTCACTAAGTTGCGGAGTGCCTCACTAGGTAGCTGAGGCTGGCCATGAACCTGGATCCTCCGGTCTCAGCCTCCCAAATGCTGGGATTACAAGAGTGCGCCACCACGCCCGGCTTCCGATTTTCTTTCTTATTTGGAAATAGGGTCTCACTAAGTTGCAGGACACCTCGATAAGCTGCCGAGGCTGGCTTTGAACCCGTGATCCTCCTGTGTCAGCCTCCCAAGTACTGGGATTACAAATGTGCTCCACCACGCCCAGCTCTCCCAGCCCTATTTTATCGTTTATTTTGAAACAGGGTCTCACTAAGTTGTTGAGGCTGGCTTTGAAACTTTGATCCTCCTATCTCAGCCTCCAAGTACTGGGATTGTAGCCATCTGCCACCATGCCCAGCTTCCCGTATACTTTAAATCATCTCTAAATTATGTAATTTAAGGAAATGCTGTATAAATAGTTATCCTTTGCTAATACAAGGGAAATGCTTTGTAAACAGTTATACTGTATTGTTTAGGAAGTAATGAAAAAAAGTGTGCATACATTCAATATAGATGCATTTTTTTTTCTTGTTTTGAATATTTTCAATCTGTAGTTGATTGAGTCTTCAGAAGTGAAACCCTGGGCTACAGAGGCCTAACTGTATTTACCTTATGTGGATTAAGTGAGATGTTTCCTGTAGGGGATTTAGCACATTACCTGAAGGTGCTAAACACTCAATAAAATGGTGCCTTAGCCGGGCATGGTGGCGCACGGTTGTAATCCCAGCATTCGGGAGGCTAAGACCGGAGGATCCGGGTTCGAGGCCAGCCTCAGCTACCTAGTGAGGCACTCCACAACTTATCGAGACCCGGTTTCAAAATAAAGAATAAAAAATAGGGCTGGGGGTGTAGCTTGGAGGTAGAATGCCCCTGAGTTCAATCCCCAGTACTGAAAAAAAAAAAAAATGGTGCCTTTCAGTGCCCAGGGAGGGTAGGGACTTGGAGCCACATTATGGAACAAGTCAGGAAGTTCTGCCAGGGGTGTACATAAAAGCAGTGGCAGTAGGGTGGGCTGAGGTTGGACTTGGTGACTCACTGGCTATGAGGGCAGCAGGGTGAATCTCAACTGAGTTGGTGGCCAGGAGCCTGAGTAGGCAACGGCCATTCTTCACTCTCAGGAATCACAGAGGAGGAGGAGCAGGTTCCAGGAGAGAGTGAGCTCTGATTTGTCCTGTTTGGTCTGAAAGGCCTGTGGGCCATTCGGATAGAGCTAGGACAGTCACTGGATCTGCCATTCTAGGACTCTAGAGAAAGATGAGCTCTGGAGTTTTCCACCTTTTGGTGGCAGCTTCAGTGAGGGCAGACAGAATGTTCACGTTTATGAGTTAGAGAAAGAGTAGCCTAAGAGTTGAGATCAAGGATGGAGGTGTGCCCTAAGAGGAGACTGAGGAAGGAAAGGAATGGCAAGCAGGAGTGGATGTTGTCGAAAGGTCACGGAGACCAAAGACCATGAGGTGACTGTTGGATTTTGCTACAGGAAGGCCTTGCATCCTTGGCCATGCTTGGTGTGGGTGTGGGTGTGCCATACTACCTGGAATTGAGGTGTCAACTCCAAGGCAGGGACTTTGTTCCTTTTGTGTCCCTGGTTTCCAGCATGGTGTCTGGTATACAGTAGATTAAAAAAAAAAAGTGAATGAATGAAGGTGAGGAAATCGGGATGGCGTGTGGATAGAGGTGGTGGAGGGTGGAGCTGGAGAGAAGTTTGCAGGTGGGAGAGCAGGAAGTTGCAGGCTTTCCTGTCTGGTGGCTTCCATCTTCTCCTGGAACTGGTAGGTGAAGTGGTGGAAAGAGAGCAGCCGGGGTGGCGGCATGGAAGAGTCATGGAGTTGCAAGGAGAGGGTTGGGGCTTTCAAGGACTTGGGTACAGAGGGTGGCGAGGGAGGGACTGGAACACAAGGTTACGGCCAGCTGGGGTTGGGAGATGAGGGCTTGTAGACGAGGAGCCCAGAGAGCAGGAGAAGGGAGAGCGAGCTGTGGTCAGTGCCCAGAGGTGGCGAGCTTGCAAGGAGCAGTTGGGGCTGGTCCAGCTCTGCACTGCAGGGGGCTTTGCAGGATGAGGCTTGGGATTAGGGTGTGGGTGGGCTTAATAGGGGGATGACTCTGTCAGGGGGCTGGCTGGAGTCCAGGGGAAAATGAACAGGTTAGGGAGCTTAGATAGCAAGCCCTGCCTATCCAGGACGACGGCACACCTTGGCTCTGAAGAGCCCTTCCTGCCACTTGCCTCATTTATTTTCCAGTGTTGAAAGAACCGTCTGTGGCTCCCTGTCGCCCTCAGTGCCTTCCACAGGAACCGGGGCCCAGTGACTGCCCTCAGCACATCCCCCATACCAGCTTCCTTCATCATCATAACAAACCTTTGATGCTGTCTTCCACCCGTATTTTTGGTTTGGGAAATGGAGGCCCAGGCAAATAACTTGCTTGAGGTCACCTTGCACATGGAGGTAGTGGAGCTAGGATTTAGATCCCCACAGCTCATACTCTTCTCTGGGTTCTGTGGTCAGGACATTCAGTGGCCTGACATTCCAGCCCTCCTTGGCATAGGACCCTTACTCTAGGTCTCCTCTGCAGCCCTACCCCTGCCTCTTTCTTCTGCTTAGAGTGCAGATCTCCATCCAGACCATCTTGGTTTACGTTTGACTTGGCTTCTGCTTTGTAGCTGTGGGACCTTGAACAAATTTCTTAACCTCTCTGGGCCTCATTTTCCTTAACTGTAAAAAGGAGATAATGATCTCCTGGGGCTGTTGTGAGGGTTAAGTGCTTAATGCAAAGAACAGTGCCAGGCAGGTGGTAAAGCCTGGATAAATACGTGTTATGATTGCTGTAGTCATCGTCACCACGGGATGAATTGTCCTTTAGTCCTGCTGCCTCAGGTGCAGGACTTCATGTCGTTTCTCCTGGGCATAGGCACAGGCTCCTTCCCCTTGCTGGAATACCAGAATACAACCATGTTCCTCAGGGTCTCAGTTCAGGCATTGTCTCCTCAGCGCGGTCCCCTGTCCTGGTCCCCAAGTTGATACACCATGTCCCTTACCACCTCAGTTACAGTAGACCGTGTCTCTGGATTCCATAGCAAGAACCCCGTCTATTTCACCTGCTCCATGCCCAGTGGAAGCTGGATGCTTGACATCAGTAGGACCCCCAGTGATTGTTGGCTGCCACTCATGATTACTAATTGCAAGTACTTGGAAGGCTGAGACAGGAGGATTGCAGGTTCACAGACACCTCAACAATTTAGCAAGACCCTGTTTCAAAGTAAAAGATAAAATAGGAGCCAGGAGTAGTAGCACACGCCTATAATCCCTTTATTTTGGGATGCTAAGTCTGGAGGATCACAGGTTCAAGGACAGCCTCAGCAAGTAGTGAGACGTTCATCAACCTAGTGAGACCCTGTTTCCAAAGAAGAAATAAAATAACTGGGCTGGAAAGCTGGTTGTGGGGGTGCATGCTTGTAATCCCATCACTTGGAAGGCTGAGACAGGAGGATCGCAGGTTCCTCTGCAACTTAGTGACACCCTGTTCCAAAATAAAGAATAAAAAATTGGGCTGGGGATGTAGCTCAGAGGTAGAATGCCCCTGGGTTCAATCCCCAGTATCACAAAAAAAAAAAAAAAAAAAAAAAAATTGGGCTGGAGGTGGAGCTCGAAGGTAGAAACCTCTGGGTTCAGTTCCCAGTATCACACACAATAAATAAATAAATAAATAAATAAATAAATAAATAAATAAAACTAGGCTGAGGATATAGCTTGGAGGTAGAATGTCCCTGTGTTCAGTCCCCAGTACCAAAAATAAATAAAATTAAATAGTGCTGGGAGTGTAACTTGCAGCGAGCCTCAACAATTTCATGAGACCCTTTTTCAAAATGACAATAAAAATAGGCTGGGGATGTAGCTCAGAAGAATTCCTGAGTTCAATTCCTAGTACCACCACCACTACCAAAAAAAAAAAAAAAAAGATGCAATGGGACTTGTTGGTTCCAGCCACAAAAGGGTCACGGAGACTTTTCGAAGTGAAGGTACTGGAGCAACGCCTTGGCGAGGGGCTGGGGTGGTCAGTCTTCCTGGCATATGCACACAGCATGTGCTCAATGAGTCGGCACTAGACAGCATTGCATGTCTGTAGGCGGTAGGTGGTTTGGCCTGGCTCTTGTGGAGTGTGATGCAGAAACATATCTGGGGGCCTCAGAGTGCTCCCAAGGAGAGGGATTCCCTTCCAAGTGTGGACAATCCAGGAGAGCTATGGGAAGCAGTGACAGATGACCTGGGATTCATGGCTAAGTCAGAGTGGGTAGGGAGGCTTTGGACTGAGGAGGAGTTAACTGAGTAGAAAGAGAAAGGGGCAGAAATGGGTTGAGGGTAGGGTTTTTTGTTTTTTTTTTCTGGTACTGGGGATGGAACTCAGGGGCATTCTACCTCTGAGCTACACCGCCACCCCTATTTTTTTTTTTTCTGGTACTGGGGATTGAACTCGGGCATTCTACCCCCGAGCTACACCCCTAGTCCTATTTTTTATCCTTTATTTTGAAATAGGGTCTGATTGAGTTGCAGAGAGCCTGACTAAGTCGCTGAGGCTGGCCGGGAACCCAGATCCTCCTTTCATTCTTCCTAGTACTGGGATTACAAGTGTGCACCACCACGCCCAGCTGAGGGTAGGTTTTTATACCTTCCTTTTCATTCTTAAAATTGGAGAGAGTTAGCCAGGTGTGGTGGCGCACGCTTGTAATCCCAGCATTTGGTAGGCTGAGACCGGAGGATCCGGGTTCGTGGCCAGCCTCAGCTACCTAGTGAGGCACTCCGCAACTTAGTGAGACCCTGTTTCAAAATAAAGAATAAAAAATAGGGCTGGGGTGTAGCTCAGAGGTAGAATGTCCCTGAGTTCAATCCCCAGTACCGCAAAAAAAAAAAAAAAAAAAAATTGGAGAGAGTTCTGAGACAGGAGGATTCCAAGTTCAAAGCCAGCCTCAACAATTTAGCGAGACCCTGATTCCAAATAAAATAAAACAGGACAGGGAATGTTGCCGGAGGTAGAAGATTCTTGGGTTCCATCACACACAAAAAAAGAGAGATTTGCCAGGCTTGGTGGCACATGCCTGTAATCTCAGTAGTTGGGAGGCTGAGACAGGAGGATTGCAAGTTTGAGGCCACCCTCAGCAACTTATTGAGACCCTCTTTCAAAGTATCTCAGAGGTAAAATTTCCCTGGATTCTTTCCCCAGTACCCCCCCAAAATTAGAGATTTGCAAATGTTTATTGGATGAGTGGAAAGAATCAGGAGGAGAGACTTAGAAAGAGGAAGGTAGGAGAGGAAAGGAGGTGAATGCTTCTGTGTTCCCAAGGTTCTGGAGGATGCCTGGTGGGTTTCCTTTATTGTTTTGAGTCAGGGTCTTGCTTTATTGCCCTGGACTGGCTCTGAACACCTGGGCTCAAGGGATCCTCCTGCCTTGGTCTTCTGAGTAGCTGAGACTACAGGTGCGTGCCACCATGTCCACCTGCCTACCTGGCAGTTTTATATATATTTATTTATTTATTTATTTTTGTGGTACTGGGGATTGAACCCAGGGGCATTCTACCTCTGAGCTATACCCCCAGCCCTATTTTTTATTCTTTATTTTGAAACCAGGTCTCACTGAGTTGCGGAGTGCCTCACTAGGTAGCTGAGGCTGGCCTCGAACCCGGATCCTCCAGTCTCAGCCTCCCAAATGCTGGGATTACAAGTGTGCACCACCATGCCCAGCTTATATTTATTTATTTACTTATTTTTGCGGTACTGGAGATTGAACTCAGGGGCATTCTACCTTCAAGCAGTACCCCCTATTTATTCTTTACTTTGAAATAGGGCCTTACTGAATTGCAGAGGGCCTCACTAGGTAGCTGAGGCTGGCCAAAAACTCACAATCCTCCTGTTTCTGCCTCCCAAGTATTGGGATTACAGGCATGGACCACGATGCCCGGCTCCTGGCAGTTTTAAGGGACACAAAATCATAGCTTAATCCTTATGTTAGTGGGTTTTTTTTTTTTTTTTTTTTTTTTGCAGTACTGGGGATAGAACCCAGGGGCATTCTACCTCTGAGCTACACCCCCAGTCCTATTTTTTATTTATTTTAAAATAGGGTCTCACTAAGTTTCGGAGAGCCTCATTAAGTAGTTGAGGCTGGCTGCGAACCCAGATCTTCCGGTCTCAGCCTCCCAGTTACTGGGATTACAAGCATGTGCCACCACGCCCAGCCTTATGTTAGTTTTGAAAATTAATAACTTTGCAAAACAAAAACAAACAAAAAATGCAATACAGCCAGGTGTGGTGGTACACGCTTGTAATCCCAGCATTTGGGAGGCTGGGACCAGAGGATCTGGGTTCATGGCCAGCCTCAGCTACTTAGTGAGGCACTCCGCAACTTAGTGAGACCCTGTTTCAAAATAAAGAATAGGGCTGGTGGTGTAGCTTGGAGGTAGAATGCCCCTGAGTTCAATCCCCAGTACTGCAAAAAAAAAAAAAAAAAGTCTTACTAAGTTGCAAAGGGCCTAAGTAGCTGAGGCTGACTGTGAACCTTCGATCCTCCTGTCTCAGCCTCCCAAGTACTAGGACTACAGGTGTGTACCACCATGCCCAACTTTAAATTATCTCCTTTTTGCATTTAAAACCATTATTGTGCCAGATGTGGTAGTACATGCCTGTAACCCCAGTACTGATTGCAGGTTAGAGACTCATCAACCAAGTGAGACCTTGTTTCAAAATAAAAATAGAGTTGGGGTGTAGCTCCGAGGTAGAATGCTCCTGGGCTCATTCCCCTGTATCACAAAAGTGGGGGGTTATTTAAAAATAAATTTATGTGTGAGAAGTGGACAGCAAATGTCTGAAGTTTAGAATCCCTTCTCCAGGGCAGAGCTTCTTAAAGGGCAAGAGTCACAGTGGTAGAGCCAGGTACATTGACTCACACCTGTAATCTCAGTACTTGGGAGGCTGAGACCCGATTGCAGGTTGGAGGCCAACCTCAGCAATTTAGCGAGGTCCTCAACTGTTTGGCAAGACCTTGTTTCAAAAAAATGTCTGGGGAGCTGGGCGTGGTGGCGCACGCTTGTAATCCCAGCATTTGGGAGGCTGAGACCAGAGGATCTGGGTTCGTGGCTGGGGATGTAACTTGGAAGAAGAATGCCCTTAGGTTTAATCTCTATTACCAAAAAAAGATTTATAGGTGATAGGAGGAGGTAAGGTAAGGTTTTCTGGGCCCTATCTATAGCCCTGACAGCCAATGTAGTCCAGTGGGAATTTTCTGACATACCTTTGAGAACTACTGAACTATAAGACAGTTGTCAAACCAAATCCAGAGGAACTTTAGTGTAACACAAAGTGTTTATAGATTACCTTAGGAGACCTGGGGAAGGGTTCTTTGAAATGTTTGGAGTGTTTTGTGTGTGTGATACTGGGGAGGGAACCCAGGGACATTCTGCCTCTGAGCTACATCCCCAGCCCTGTTTTATTTTTATTTGGAAATAGGATCTCACTAAGTTGCTGAAGTTGGATGTGAACCTGTGACCATCCTGTCTCAGCTTCACATGTACTGGTATTACAAGCATGCACCACCACACCTGGCTGGGAACTGTTTGGGAAGCCCTCCCATTCACTGCATGTTGGATTAGTCAAGGCTCTTGGAATGTTGAGGTCAGGAAACCCATTTAGCTTTGCTCAGACCTCATTTGAGTACTTTCAATACCTGGGACCTACCAGGTTTTCCATAAACATTGAATGGATAAATGCAAAGCTGTAAGCTGGGGCATGGTGGCATGTGTTTGTAATCCCAGTACTTCAGAGGCTAAGACAGGAGGATTGCAGTCTCAGCAATTTAGTGAGGTCCTCTGTGATTTAGTGAGACCCTGTTTCAAAATAAAAGAATAAGCCAGGCATGGTGGTGCACGTTTATAATTCCAGTATTTGGGAGGCTGAGACAGGAGAATTGCAGGTTCCTGTCCAGCCAGCCTCAGCTATTTAGTGAGGCCCTCTTTCAAAATAAAGAATAAAAAATAGGGCTGGGGATGTAGTTAAGAGAATACCCCTGTTTTCCATCCCCAGTACTGCAGATAAAATAAAAGAGTAAAATAGGCCAGGTGTGATAGGGCACGCTTGTAATCCCAGTACTTGGGAGACTGAAACAGGAGGATCACAGCTTCATGGCCAGCCTCAGCTACTTACTTATGCCTTGTTTCAAAGTAAAGAATAAAAAATGTGCCAGGCGTGGTGGCACACGCTTGTAATCCCAGTATTTGGGAGGCTAAGACCGGAGGATCTGGGTTACATCCAGCCTCGGAGACCTTGTTTCAAAATAAAGAATAAAAAATAAAGTTGGGGGAGGGGGAGTAGCTTGGAGGTAGAATGTCCATGGGTTCAATCCCCAGTACTAAAAAAAAAAAAAAAAAATTAAAAATAGGGCTGGAGTTGTAGCTTGGAGATAGAATGCCCTGGGTTCATACCCAGTACCACCAAAAAGAAAAAAAAACGGGGGGTCTGGGTTATAGCTCAGAGGTACAGTGTTCCTGGGCTCAATCCCCAGTACACCCCCACAGACAAAATAACAAAAATGCAAAGTTATAAATGAGGTGTGTTGAGGGGGAGTGCTCAGTGGAAGCTTTAAGTAGTTCACACTGGCTTGATTAATTCATTCAACAGATGTGCAACAAATAACCTGTACTTTGCATCTGGCAGTGTGTTGGATACCGCAGAAGTGAAAAAGGCCAAATTTGCCCTTGTGGAGCTTACATTCTAGTTAGAGAGACATGGTAATCAAATAGAGAAAAGGCTGTGAGTTCAGCATTGGGCAGCTGGCCATCAAGATGGCTGAGATTAACCAGGTATGGTGGTGTGCACCTATAATCCTGGTGCTTGGAGGCTGAGACAGAAGGATCTGCAGGTTTGCAGCCAGCCTCTGCAACTTATGGAGGCCCTCTGCAGCTTAGTAAGACCCTGTTTCCCATTAAAAAATAGGGCTAGGTGTGTAGCTCAGAGGCAGAGTGCCCCTGGGTTCAATCCCCAGTACCTCAGACAAAAAAGATGGTGAAGATAAGTAGAGGAGATGAGACATGCCAATGAACCACCATAATTTAGCAAGGAAGAAATCAAGAAGCTCAAAGGTAAAGAGCTGGGGTCTGCTTACAGATCCCTTTGGCATTACATCAAATAGTGTGCACAGTGTTTGTGTAGTTATTTGGTCAAATGTTTTAAAAGCTGTAAGGCCTGCAAACTGTAATTACCCCATTTGATCTTACAGCAGCCCTGTGGGCAGGCAGAGTCTGGATCATTATCTTCATTTTATAAATGAGGCCTCTCTGGCTCAGGGAGAGGAATGGACTTGCCCAGGGTCTTGCATCCAGTTAGTGGTGGAGTTGGGTCCCATACCTAGTGCTCTTGGCCCAAGGCCTGGAGCTTCTTACCACCCAGCTATCTGTGTGGGCTAGGCGAGAGCTTGGATGAACTATTGGGTGTGTGGGATTGTGGGGTCCCTGAAAGCTGAGGCTGAGGTCTCTGTCTCCCCCTTGTGGTCGGCAGGTGCTATGACAAGCGTCTGTGGCCTCGAATGGACCTGAGCCGGCGGAAATCGCTAACCCCGCCCATGCTCAGTGGGGTGGTTCGCCGCCAGCCCCGGGCCCTGGACCTCAGCTGGACAGGTGTCTCCAAGAAACAGCTTATGTGGCTCCTTAACCGACTGCAAGGTAGGGTGCAGTGGCAAGTCAGGATAGGGTAGGGACAGGCCTGGGATGGAGGCCACTTTGTACCCTCTTCCTGACCCCGTTGTCCTCTAGGCCTGCAGGAGTTGGTGCTCTCTGGCTGCTCCTGGCTCTCAGTCTCTGCCCTTGGCTCAGCCCCACTGCCGGCCTTGCGCCTCCTGGACCTTCGCTGGATTGAGGATGTTAAGGACTCCCAGCTCCGAGAGCTGCTGCTGCCTCCACCAGACACCAAACCAGGTATGGCTTCCATGTGCTCCTCTGTAGAATGGGTTGGGCAAGTGGGGTATTGGCCTTTAAGGTCTCTTGATGCATGCTGGTTGTTAACGTATTTGAAGAAAGAGAACACATGAGTTTGAATAGGAAAGCCCTTCTTGGCCATTGTTCATTTATTTACTCGTCTGCTGTGTGCAGAATTTGAACTGAAATTTTTTTTTTTTTTTTTTTTTTTTTGCGGTACTGGGGATTGAACTCAGACGCATTCTACCTCCGAGCTATACCCCCAGCCCTATTTTTTATTCTTTTTTTGAAACCGAGTCTGACTAAGTTGTGGAGTGCCCCACTAGGTAGCTGAGGCTGGCCGCGAACCCGGATCCTCTGGTCTCAGCCTCCTGAATGCTGGGATTACAAGCGTGTGCCACCACGCCCGGCTTGAACTGGATTCCCTGGGGAGTGCGTGGCTTGATTAGCAGTTTGGGGCATGATGAGACTCATGTTGGCAGAGGCTTGGTCACTTGAAGGTCTCATGGAGGTAGAGTGGGGACACTGAATCCTCAGGGCTCCTCTCGAAACCAGGAGACAGGATGCTTACAGTATCTTCTCTGGCCCCTGCCAGTCTCTTCTCATTAGAGCCAGCAAAAGCAGCCAGAAGGGCATAGCTGACCATGTCGTCCCTGTGCCCTAAACTCTCATTGTTCCCCAGTATTCTTTGGATAAAGACCAGTATTTTACTCCAGTTGCTGAGGCCTGACATGGCTTGGTTCCCATAGCAATCCTGGCACCTCCACTACCTCAACCTCCTTGACAAGTTCCCTCCAGTCCCAGAGCTTTTCTCAACCTTCTTTACCTCTTAAGCTCTATCCTCCTTCATAGACTCAACACCCAATCATCCTCCCAGCCCCAGCATAAATGTTACTCCTTAGAAGCCCTCCTAGACACTCCCACCCACCTCCCTTCCTTGAGCTCTGAGTCCTCCCCAGCTTGGGGACCGGCCCCTACAGCATATCACCGTACAGCTGGGAAGTGATCTGGTTAAGATTTTCTCCCAATGAGTTCTTAGATTCTGTGAGGGCTGTGCTCCCTCCAGCACCTTGCTCACTCGTGTGATCAATAAATACCTGTTGAATGAATGGGCTGAATGAGCAAGCAGGCCATCAGGATGGAAGGGAGAGCTCTAGTTTGAGGAGAGATTTCCAAAAAGAGATTTGCTGTGCCTGGAATAAGAGACTAAAAGGACTTCCATTTCCAAGTTCTTTGACAGCTCTTTCC
Source organism: Graphiurus murinus (assembly GCA_004027655.1). Lineage (NCBI taxonomy): Eukaryota > Metazoa > Chordata > Mammalia > Rodentia > Gliridae > Graphiurus > Graphiurus murinus. The sequence goes on along the minus strand of PVLC010019910.1, from coordinate 795 downwards.
TGATTCCTTTCTTCCCTCCCCACTGCTCTTCACAGCAGCCCTGGAAGGGGGATAGGGAAGCAGTTAGGATTCCTCCCGGTTTTTGGGCAAGACACTGGAGGCCCAGTTGTTTTCAACAACGGTTTAATTAACTGTTGCAAACCACATGGGCAGATCCAAGCCAGAGCACTTACTCTTTGGCCACTCTTAACTAGAATTGGACTGAGCTGGTAAGGTAATAGGCAGAGCCAGCTGGGCGTGGTGGCCCATGCTTGTAATCCCAGTACTTGGGAGGCTGAGACAGGAGAATTGCAGGTTCGTTATCAGCCTCAGCAGTTTAGTGAGGCTCTCAGCAACTTAGTGAAACCCTGTTTCAAAATAAAAAATTAAAAATAGGGCTGGGTGTGTGACTCAGAGGAAGAATGTCCCTGGGTTCAATCCTCAGTGCCAAAAAAAAAAAAAAAAAAAAATAGGCAGGAGGTGAGGTGGGCATTGGGAATGGTGCGTTGCATGAGGTAAGAAAGTGCCAGCTGGCTAGCAGGCAGACCAGCCCTCTTCTCCTGCCATACTCATTTCAGTTCAAGCCCTTTATCAAAAGTTTGCAGAAAGGAGCCCCACCTGCTGGGCAGGTTAGAGCTTCCCACCCACTTTTCCTGGCTCTCTGTCTTTTCTTGCAGCATTTCCACAGTGAAACAAAGTTCTTTTACTTGCTGGCTTTTGTCCCTGCCTGGTATATTCTCCCATCTTGCCACATGTTCACACCCTTGAAGGTGCATCTTTTTTTTCTTTCTTTTTTTTTTTTTTTTTTTTTTTTTG
>PVLC010019909.1:27500-29944 GCA_004027655.1 Graphiurus murinus | reverse complement strand
AAATACCAACTTCCGTGTGTGCATGCATGTGTGCGTGTCTGTGTTTTCGTGCATGTGCATCTGGTCTGGCATTTCTTGCAAAAGTTAGGACTTTTCCTCCAATGCATTTCATAGAACCCTTCGCAGAAGATTCAAGATTCCCAGTGTTGACTTGCAAGCCCCGAGGTGAGAACCAGGTGGCATTGGTGCCACCCGTAGGAGGTCCCCTCCTCTGAGGCCTCTCAGTGCTTTCCTCAGTGGGCTTTGGCAAAACGCATATTTGGGGGTCCTATCTATGGTCAAGTTAGTACCAAATGCATAATTGCGTCCTTGTGCCATAATCAAAGGGGAACATAAAGTTAGAACCTGCTCGCTGCGTGGCCTTCAAGGGTAGCCTGTCTCCACGAGCTCAAGCAAAAATACTGTGAAAATTGGATCCACAATGCAAGGATTCTGCAGCGTCGATGATGCTAACATGACAAGTTGTCACTTTGCCGTATGCTCCCTAACATGACTACGCTGTAATGGCCGGGTTACTCCGGTGACTGTAGGGGAGTCAGAGCAACAGACCGGGGATGAATGGCAGTGACCGTAATTACTCTAGAAAGAGGACCAAAGCAAACAGAACTTCTCTCTAATTTTATATATTCCCAACGGGCGCCCATGTACATCATGATCACTATAGAAACTACTTAGTAGTTAGTCGAAAACCAGCGCCGAGTCACAGGCTTGTGGGGCCAGAGTCCACACACCTGCCTAGGCAGTCCCTGCTCCCCAAATCCAACCAAGACGCACCCCGAGAAACCTGTGTGGCAGGAGGGGTTGTGGACCGACAGCTTCCTGAACCACACCAGTTAGATGGAATCTGTGTTTCATTGATTTTAATGGACTGAAACTTTGGATCCAACTGCCACTTTCTGGACATTAGCCGACGTCAGCATTGGCAATAACAAGCAGGCTGGGGGGCGTCATGTGCACTGCTCCTGAGAGCAAGAGCGTCAACATCTTCATTATTATTATTATTATTATTATTATTATTATTATTACTATTATTTTCGGTACTGGGGATTGAACTCAGGGGCATTCTACCTCTGAGCTATACCCCCAGCCCTATTTTTTATTCTTTATTTTGAAACCGAGTCTCACTAAGTTGCGGAGTGCCTCACTAGGTAGCTGAGGCTGGCCTCGAACCCGGATCCTCCCGTCTCAGCCTCCCGAATGCTGGGATTACATGCCCGGCTTATTATTATTATTATTATTATTGTTGTTGTTGTTGTTATGATGTTATGACATTCTCACACACGCACGTGCACACATACACACACTTTCCTGTGGGGTTGCATGAGGACCACCAGCTTCTTGGGGCCTGCAGAAGCCGGGTGCTAGTGACCGAGTCTCCAGATCTCCAGCTTTTCCCCCCCTTTTTCCTTTTCCCCTCTTAGCACTGCGCATGCTCTGGTATCTGATGGTCCAAACAGATTGAGCATGTGCCCTTCAAAATGCAGATTTTCGTGACAAAAAGCACTCAGCAAGCACATCACCAAAGAAACAACTTCCCAGGATCATGGCCTTGGACCCCCTGCCCAGTCTCTTTTCGGTCGGCTTGCTGGAATCACCCTGTCTGTGGCCCTTTACAGCCTTGTTGCTTTTCCCACCTTAGGGACAAAGTGACTTCAGAAAAAAAGTTGAAGTCCCAACTTGCCATCCCGGTGGACAAGAGCCAGAAGATGAGGGCTTTCCAAGGAGAGTATGAATAACGTGTCCGTTTCCTTCGGGTCCAGAGTGGAGAAAAGTAAACAAGGCCTTGCTCCGAAACCCGCAATCCCATCAAAGCGAATTCCCGGGCAGCGGGGAGCAGTCATCAAAAACACGGAAGCGTAACAATGGGCTGGGTGCAGAGGCAGAAATTTATAGACTTTGGCCTCTGCCGCTACATATCCTGGAAGGGGAAAAAAAAAGTGTTAAGAAAACAAACGCTGGTGGTGGGTGCGAGGACTCCCGACACCGGCCGTCTGACAAGTCGACCCTGGGCTTGACCTCTGCAATCTGTTTCCACAGGTAATTCCATAACTCTCTGGCCAACTTTTAAAGGCTTCCTGTTTGGCAGCCGAGAGAGAGGAAGCACCCAGCTCGGGGAGCCGGCGCTCTGCACCACGGACCGTCAGCGTGCTTGAACCCCGAGAATTTATACCCGGTTTCATCGCCTCGTCCTCCACACATGATGAAATTTATTTCTGCTGATAACCGGGATTTTAGCCGGGTGGTGTTGAAGTCGGCGCGATGAGACGTTCTGTTTCTGTTGTCGTTGGAATGTGCGCCGGGGTGGACTGTGAACCTGATGGATGACTACCCTGGCAGATTCATAATCCAGGGTTTGGTGCAGCTGTGGAAGAAACTAATAGCTAGCAGGGACCGCTGAGGTCCCCGAGCTAATACCTGTCTCCTCCATCACAAATTGATGGCAT
>PVLC010019909.1:17500-22500 GCA_004027655.1 Graphiurus murinus | reverse complement strand
ACCCACCATAAGCGGCACATGTAAGTAGGGTATCTGTGTGCAGATGCCAAATACAGAGAGAGGAATCTGTCTGTGGTTGTGTTGAGGAAGGCACTGTGGAGGAGGAGGGCTGAGTAGGGTTGTAAAGGCTGAAGAGGAGTTTGCCAGGTCAACAGGATGGGTGTAACATTCAAAACGATGTGGGGGGGGGGATCCTGAAACAGTTTGCTTTGCTGTGAGGCCTCTATAAGCATCTTGGCACGCTTCGAGTGTCAACCAGAGCTACACTGAGCAGGCCCTCCTGTGTCAGGCTAAGGATCTTGGAAGTTTTCCTAGAGAGCGCCAATAGGGAGCCGGGGCGGTACTGTCAGCGGGAGAGAGTGCTGGGCTCCGATTTGCATTTTACCAAGATTCCCCCAGCAGCAGTTGGAGAAGCTGCCACAGTTGTCCTTGCTTTATGTCTCCTTGGGTCACCCTCCGGGGACCAAGTGGCGGAGCCCACGCGGCACGTTGTCGGCAATGGGAGCGGGCAGCTGTGACAACATCTGCACCAGGCGTGAGCGCGGCATTTGGCGCCCGCCGAGGAGGAACTGAGAGCAGGGATGGAAATGGAACCAATAATGGGTTTTTTAAACATTTGTTTTATTCTCGCTCTAAATGCGCGCCCTCCCTTAACCCCGTGGATGGAATTCTATTGTGCCCAAGTCCACTGACATTGGAGAAAGAATGTGTCAAGGAAAGAGAGAGAGAGAGAGAAAGAGAGAGAGAGAGAGAGGAGTGTTGAAAGCCACCCTTCCCAGCCTGCTGAGCAGGTGGGGGCCCTCACTGCTCCAAGGAGTATTTTTGGAGCTGTTGTAGGTAGGAGGGGAAAGAATTTGACTTTTAAACACAGAGAGCTGCAGGCAGGGAGGTACCTCTCGCATTGTGTTTAGACCGTTTTCTTAATCTAAACGTGATGCCAAGAATCCTTTCTAGGGAAGCGAAACCAGCACAATCTTACTTATAAATAGCCCAGACCTGCTCGGCAAGGAACAAAAATACCAAGCCAGGCGCGGCTGCCACCAGCAGTAGCTTTGAAGGATGCTGCCGGCTGGTCACTTACACCCTTCCCTCTGCATTGTAGGCAGAAACAATACCATCTTCCCGAGAGGAAACAGGCAATAAAAACTCCGTCAGGACTTCCCACTCCGACTTTTCCCATTCATTCCCCAAATGGGCATCACCCCCCCCAATCCCCCCCCCCCCCCATGCACCAGGATCTGCAGCCACAGCCCAAGGGTTCTGGGGCTTAAATATCTGGAGTTTCCTGAATAAGGGGCGCGAAAACTGCTCTTTCAGCTCAACAAAGCTTTTTCTTTTCCTTTTTTCTTCTTTTCCCCCAAATTGCCTTTCTGTTTCCTACACCTTACAAAGCTTTCTGACAAAAGTGTTTAAAACACCGGATGATAAAATGGCAAATGTTTTTATAAAGTGCCCCAATTGGCTTAAAAATTCTTGGTGATTGCATTTTTTAAATTAATAGGTGGATGTGTGTGTGTGTGTGTGTGTGTGTGTGTGTGTGTGTGTGTGTGTTTCTTTTTCTCCTCTTTTTAAAAATTTTTTGTTAACCAAATGTTATGCTTTCTGGCGGCACAATCTCTCTGCTTTACACCTGCACTATAAAACCCACTTTACATGAAGCAGGCTGTTCCTGTTTTATAGCTCATTTTTTCACCCATTGTTCTCAAGTCATGCCATAGGTGTGTCGTAATGTGCTGGGGCGGTGGACGCTGCGAAGATCAGGTTAACAAAATGGTCTAATTTTGCCAACTTTAGTGCCAAAAGCTGGATTGAAAAATGCAGGCCTAATATCCCAGTAGACGCACAGTATGATGTCACTTCCCTGCAAATGGCCAAGATAAACATCTATTTCCAGATCACTTGCACTTACAGCCTGAATTCTGCCTCTCTTTCAATCCCCAATTATGGTTCCTGTTTTCTAACCATTTTCATGTTAACCTGGTTGACATTTGAACTTTCCTGACTTTTTCTCAGACGTGAAGATTTTATTACATTGCTGGTAGAGAAGGCAAAATTCCATTCTGATAATGACACTTTTGGAGCCTGCAAACCTGTGAACTTTTAAAGACGGACGCAAGGCCGATTGAATAGTCCTTCTGGTGGCAGTGAGTCCAGGGACATGTGTTTGAGGATCCACAGATGTGGCCAGACAGAGTTCTGCAGCAGAATGCTTGCTGATTCGATGCTCTTTTACCAGGAGCATCAATAATAACATCTTGTTTCTCTTTCTCTCTAAGTGGGCACGTACGTCGGTCTGCGTCGCTGTGAATCCATGCAATTAGTATAAGGAATTCTTTTTTTCAATAAATCAACAAGTGTTTATGATGTGCCTATTATGGTTGGCAACGCTCCTCGGGGACAGAAGATAATAGACCTGTTGCTCATAGACAAAATAATTTGAGCAGCTACTAAAAGTGGCAACTCTTGCCGTGCATGATCCGAATCCACATGAAACACACAGTTCGCTCATTCTACAGCCGAGGAAGCTAAGCATCAGTCACAGAGAGCTGCTGCCGCCCTTGCGACTACAGAAGGCTCTTCTGCGGAGTGTGAGGCACTCACTGCACGCTGCCATCCCAGCTGAGCTCTTTCCACCAACTCAGAACCCCTGGGAGGGGGATCAGGTCACACATGAGGTAGGTGCCTACTGGACAGGCTGAGTTACTTGCAGACTCACAGCCAGGCGCTAGGGCCAGAGCTTGGACATGCCCCCCCTTGCCAGATGGGTGAGTGTCCTCTTGGAGCACATGCCGTGGGTGGAGAGGACCATCACAGGTGCTCACGCCTGCTCCTGGGAACAGTGTGTGATCCAGAGCCAAGCTCTGCAGGGGCGGCCATGTCCAGTGCTGGAAGTGCTCAGAGAAGCAGAGACAGTGCTGAGGGCTGGCGTGTTGGGGAACGGGGGTCTCCAAAAGGATCCTGAGCAGATATGGGGTGCCCTGGCAGAATGGGTCTCAGGTTTCCTTGGCTGTCATCTTGTCTTTGTTGCTCTGGTCAGACTGGTTTGCTCACATAAACACTGACGCCCAGAGCCAGGTGATGAAGGTGTGGACGGATGGGTGTGTCCCCAAGGTCCGCCTCCTCCTCCTACCACACAAGCACACACACAGGGCACACTCTTTCCTCTGTTGCCCCACCTCCTTCCTTCCTTTTCTCCTTGTGCCCTCTCCTTCTATGTAGACACATGCAGACACACATGCACACACATATAAGTAAACATTCTATTCACTAAGTGTTATATACTTAATGATGAGGACATAGCATATATACTACTACTAGTATATACTAGCATTCTATGGCACCAGTAGCACACTTCTGGGTAACTGTTGACTTGTACATCTCTTAAGCAAAGCTGTGGACTCCATGAATGCCGTCTCCCGGGCTCATCTCTCACGAGGATGTGCAGGGCTGGTGTGGAGCTGGCGGGTGGCTATGGGGTGCAGGCTGGCGATTGGAGTTTCTTAAGAGCGTGTCCACATGGTTAGTGGAGAGCGCTCTGTGCTTGGGTGGATCCTGTGCTCCATCTCCTCTAGTCTGTGGGCAGGTGGTCTAGGGTCAAATAGAATAACATCTTTATTTCTGGAAGCAGATGTGAGAACCGTGATCCCAGGGGAGCTGCAGACTTGGTCCTGCACCTGTCGTTGAGCTCTAGAGAGGGCTCAGGGTCCCTGCCTCAGAGACATCTCTGAGGTCAGTTGATTTACAGGAAGAAGCCAAGAGAGGCAGGCGGGTGTTGTGCTGCAAGGTTGTACAGAATGCAGGAGCTCCTTGTCATCAGCTGGGTGGGGGGGTGCCCTCGAGGACTGACAGGCACCAGGACTCCACCTGCCTTCCTGAGCAAGCCCTTTCTCCCGCCCCCATGACTTCGCCTGGCCCAGCTGGAACTTGGCGTCTTGGGTCATACCCTGTCCTTCAGGTTCAGTCTCACTTCTAGACTGTGTGCCCTTGGAAAACAATAACCATCTCATTTGCCTCTGCTCTTCCTTCTGCATGCAGGACATACCAATGGCATTCAACAAATATCCACTCACCTTTTGGTGGAGAAGAGAGAGGGCCTGCGTTAGATCCAGAAGCCTGGAGTGGCACTCCGTCCTCTATCGCCTGTGTGACCTTGGGGAGTCCTTCCCTACCCTCCCCTGCCGTTCTCCTGGGACTTTAGGGCTTCTAGAGGGAGATCTTTCAGGTCACTACCACTTTCTAGAGCTTGTTGAACTTGAGAGTTAAAAGGAACGTGGTGATTGAAACGCCCGTGGTGTGGAGGCCAGCCAAAACAGCTCACGCACAAACATCCTAGGAATAGCCCTGAATTTTGCAATTTCTCATTTTAACTAGCTCTGTGTGTGTGTGTGTGTGTGTGTGTGTGTGTGTGTGTGTGTGTGTGTAAATAATTCTCTTTGATGGCTGTGCTTGTGACAACATTGTCTCTGAGCACAGAGTCCTTGCTTCTGAGAATCCAACGCAGGGTGGAACAAATCATGTAGCCTTTCCCAACAGGCAGATGCCGGCGCAAACCTGATAGGTGGTTCTGGTTAGCTTGGCGGGGGCAGGCAACTTCCTGAACTTGTTTGCCAGCATGGGCGGGCGTGGCGGGAGAGGGAACTGGAGGGTGCGCTGGTTGCTGCCTAGTCTGTCCTTCACCCGTAGTCTGCTTAGAAAGTGGATTGCTAATTGTTTGATTTTTCTGCCAACAGGATTCCCTGCAAATTAGAATTGTAATCTCTGTGGGTATTTCCTGAATTAAAGGAAAATATATAATAAAATAAATAAATATTAGTTGTTTGGTTGTATAAGCTTTTGAGACCTGCAAGGCTCCTCATCAATTATTAAACATGGCCAAAGATGACATTCCTAACTAGTGTGTGTGCTGTTACAAGAGAGACACAGGCATGGCGCTCTGGGGCACGGATTTCCACGCTCGCACTTCTCAGCCCTAAAAATCGTTGCCTAGAAGCTAAAGTTCC
>PVLC010019909.1:0-15000 GCA_004027655.1 Graphiurus murinus | reverse complement strand
CCCTACAATTGCAGAGCAACACATTGTGAACACAAGAAAAGTCTGTTATTAAACATTCCTGGTGAATCACAGTTTGCACTATTGAGGTCTCAAATTCAGGGTCTAAGGAGAAGCAGGGTCAGGAGCTCTGTGGAGCAGGATGGGGTGGTAATTACTCCACCCCTGAGCCCTGTACTTCCATACCAATGGATGAAGACACGTCTTCTTGGGGCCCGTCCCCCAAGCCCCGTGAGATCATGGGTGGGTCCTTTGCATGGAGAACAGAATATTTTCAAACTGACGATATAATTGGAATTATCATGGGGGTGGGTTTTAAATCACTGCCTTCCAATGGTGAACCCGGCTAACAGGAAACCCAGAAATCTAGTTGCCCAAGTCAACTGCTAAATTTTTAAAAAGTGAAATACGATATGTAATACTGCCGCCCCCATCCCGGCATCTTAAACATCTCTCTCCTTTAAAAAATCTCCCGAGTGCTAGGCTATACTAGTTATTACCAATTGAATTTTCAATAGCCAACTTTCCAAGCCCTAACTTTGACAAATTTTATTTCACATTTGTCAAAGGAAATAAAGCTGACAGCATTACAGGGACTGTGGACTAAAGTAGTATCTCAATTGCCGCGGTCTGTCCAACTCCCTTTCCCTGGGGGAGCATTAAATCTGGACCCAATTCACAGCTTTGTTTGAACACTATATTTTGCCTTTTCTTTGCACCTTTGATATTTATTTCAGTGTTAAATCTATTCTTCCCTTCATCTATTACCCTGTTTTATTTCTGTTTTTGAGAACCTATATTTTTGCTAATAAATATTCACTGCACCATTTCATCCTGTACTTAATATGCCCAGTGCATGTTTTCTGTGCTAACTTCGCAACAGATTGAGTGGACATTCCACTGTTGCAGCATAGTCATAAAATTCAGGAACTTATAAAACCTACCTTTCCCCTTCCCTCGGTTTGCTACAGCGGGTTTTCCTCCCTCTCCTCCCCCACCGGCGTTGGCAGCCCTGAACAGAGCCACAGCGCCCCCCTGTGGCCTCCCGGGGGATGGCGCGCCTGTCACATCAGAGAGCTCCCCCTTGGCCTCCTGGTTTGGCCCAGCCTCTGTCGGCAGTTCTGTCCCACTGTATTTGAAACCTGGGTCGTGAGCCGGACTCCAAGAGTTAAGAGGTAGGTGGAAAGGAGAACAGGCCCTGAAAAGAGAATGCCCTCCAACCGCAGGCCGACCTCAGCCTCGTTGCTCTTGTAAACAATTAGTGATTAGGGACCGCACCTGCACGTTCTCGTTCTCTTTCTCTCCTCCTGCATCCTCCAGGGCACGGAGATGGGATGGGGACCTGGGAGCCCACGCCAGCTCGCTGCTGAGCAAACCTGGAAGCCCAAATGGGCTTTGGGGTCACGTTCTGGTGCTGTAGGAAAATCCCACACAAGGCTCCGGCCAGACCCGGGGACACGGTTAGTTTAATGGAAATGCTGGTTCTCTTGGAGTAGGGTGCAGTGATAGCCAACTCAAAAAAAAAAAAAAGGAAAGAAAAAAAAAGCTTAACATGACAGCAGCTCAGCTGGAACTCTGGAACACATACTGCACACATCTTTGATCTTCTGCATCGCATTAAGTAACAAAGACCAGAGGACTTCAGACATGTACTAGACTGGGCTTGATGGCAGTGAAACGCTTCGCCCCCCGATCCGGATTCTAGGTTTCATCAGTGATTCCAGCTCCCCCCCCCAAAAAAAAGAAGGGGCTCTTTTAAGTATGTCTGATGCTTTTAATTAGATCATTACTGCCATTGTAGTGTTTACTCCAGTATAATCTCCTAAGAATAGCAAGGGACTTGTTCGCGGGAGATGTCACGCTGCCCCGGGTATCATTTCGGAAAACACACTCAAACAGTGAAGTCTGAATAGTAGCCATGGCAGGTTTTGCGCAGTCCGGGGTGCCTGTGTGTGTACACGCACACGCGGTTCTTTGAAATCACTTTTAAAAAATGCTCCCATTTCTGGCTACTTAGGAAATGAGCGGGCACACACACACACACACACACACACACTGCATTATGCATGCAAATGCACGCGGTCCACAGAGAAACTCGGTGCAGAGCATTCATCTGTGTTTGAAAACAAACGCAGGAAAAGTTTTTGCCACCGTAGTCTGAAGGATTGGCAGGGAGACGCAAATCTGCCACTGGATCCCAGGCTAGCAGGCAGAATCACCTGGGCTGCTTCCTCTCTCTGCCCAAGGACCTCGCCTCCTTTCTCCTTCCTTTCTTTTCCGCTTTCTCTGCCACTGTCAGTCTATCTATCTTATCCATCTGTGACTCCCTCCTCAGGTTTTTTTTTTTTATTATTATTATATACTCTTAACCTCAGCTTGATGAATCTGGACCGTCTATCGGTTTGGCAGCGGTCAATTGGCTGCCCAGTGATGTGACTGGAGTACTTCCCAAGTGTGCAAAGAACACTTCAGGGAGCTGTTCGTACGTGCCGGCTCTCCGTGCGTTTGAGTGCAACTTAAGACAGTGGATTTGTTTGCCAGAGCAGCTGCTCGTTTTAAAAAAAAAAAAAAAATCATGGCCACTGATTTCAAATGAATAACTCTTAAATAAATATGTTAACTGATAAATTCCAAAGACAATAATTAGCGTAATCGATCTCTTCAAATACCCATGTTTATGACGTGATGAATGGTAGAAAGCACCTTTTCCTCGTTTCTAATGAAGGACAGCATAATTTGATTCCGGAAACTTAAGCACTTAGGCTCAGCCAACTGGACAAGTATGAAAGAGACCGTTCTGTGCGTGTGTAATGTCACTGCCTCTTAAAGTATGTTAAATAATAAATAACTTATTAAAACATGTTCAATGTAATAATGGCCTTTTTCATGAATTGTTGTAAAAGAGAGATTAGAAAAGTAGAAGAAGCGGTCTTCAGGGGAAAATAACGGGGGTTTCTAGCAGTAGGGTTGTGTAATGGTTCTATATTTTTTAAATGTGCCCGCACTCCATTCATAGTCATTTAAGTGCTTAAATAAGCACAATAAATGTAAATAATTTACTGCTTTGCAAACAGAAAATTGGGCAGAAAAGTAATTCTGAATAGCGAGTTGGCTTGCACTCTCCGATGATTTGGGACCCTCTAAAATGTAAGTGATGTGGCTGTTCATTAAGCTTCCTCTTACAGAGCCTTCTTCACATCCACTAGCAATTAATTCCGACAGATATTTAACTTAATAAGGTAAGCAAATAAACAAAAAAATCGCTTTCTGTGCCTTAAGGTTTTTGAGACCTCTAATTGTGTTTGTGCCCTAATTATCAAGATTAACACCTTAGATTATTCTCACTCCCTTTCGCCTTGCAGGAGAAAGAAAAGGAAAAAAAAAAAAAAAAAAGAATGCCATTGGGGTATTTGAAATCTTTTAAGTGGGAAAGGGGAAAGGGTTAAGGATTTTCCCTCCTAAGACAGAGTGACCACCCACCACAATGAGAGGCTCCCGGCTAAGTTGTGCTGCGTGGATTTCTTAGCACCGTGGCTGAGCAGAGGAGCCACACACGCTGAGCGGAGAGAGGGGAAGTAGAATGGAATTCTGAGCTGAAGACTCCTCTGTCGCATGGATGAATCCGACTTCCAGAGGAACGGGGGACTGCGATTCAGCTTCCCTGGCTTGTCACGTCTCTGGCTACATTTTTGAGGGAGCATTAATCAAAGCTCCTCTGAGTGGCCATTACAGTTGAAAGTTTATATTAATTTAAGGTCAGATGTAGTTGTCAACACTTTGTAATTAGTGATGAACCACATGCCGGTCCTCTAATATTTACTGTAATAATATTATTCATAATGGACTCATTCGGTATTCATGTGGATATAAGATGTAATTCCATTGTAATTTAGCATTAATTAATGTCCACTTATTGCAGCGTATTATAGTATAGGAAACAATTTCTGATAAGAGACACCCGTGTAATTTCAGGGTGGATCTGATTGTAATTTGAATAATGATATACATTGCTTCAGGTCCCCATGCCTCTGTTCCCACCCTCCCCCTTCTCCTGCAAGTGTGAGCCTGAAGACCCTCACTCACACGTGAATACATTTGCACACACACACACACACACACACACACTGTGTGTGTATAGCTGAAGCTAAAGTGTTTGGAATCTCTTTCCAGATCTTATTCGTGCGTGTTAAAGTTTGCAACTCTCACAGCTTTGTTTATTGATGTGACACCTATACACATTGCTGATTCAGTATCTCTCCTAAAAATAAATAAATAAATGAATGAATAAATAAATGGGATTGATGCAAGGCAGTTGTCCTTTACTAGAAGCAAACCTTTTTAAGTGAAAGTTTTTATAAATGGACTTGGCACATCAAAGTCGATTTCTGCTCATCTGCCTACAATCTACTCCTCTGCCTAGATGTGGATATCTTTCTGGGTCTTTTGCCTAACTGCCAACCCAGGAACAAAGTCAAGAGCGGCCATTCCGCACAGTGCCACCGTGGGAAGCTGAATGGGGAAGGTGCCGAGCTGGGGAGGCCTCGCTGCCGGGCTGAGCTGGAACGCCCCTGCCCCGCAGCCTGCAGCTCGCTAATTGCTGTTTGCTGGTCTCGCAAGGAGTCCTGAAGCTCCACCGCCATTCCCTCTTGAACTCGATACCATATTTCACCCGTTCTTGTAGCATTAGGGGATTTCAGCCCTTCTTTTCCTTTAATTCTTTTCTTTCTTTAATGGGTGACTGGATAAATTCAGTGGTGGATTTCCGTGACACTGAAGCAGCAGAGAAGTCTATGATGCACTCGCGCTGTGTGGCTTAAAAATCCCTCACCATATGTTTTCTCCCCGGAATGCCTCGTCTTGCAAAATTACAGGAACCGAAGCTTAAAAACACAATTAGGTAGTTTAAAATGAAGTATTAAAGAAATACCACATCTATTCCGATGCCTGTGAGGTTTTCTTCTTCTCTCCTTTTTTTTTGGTTTTGTTTTGTTCTTACAGTATTCAAAAAGGCCTCTGCTGTATTTGATTTTTATACTAATCATGCCCCATATTTTTTGGATTATGTTATATAGGCTGTGGTTAAATTATAAATGAAAGAGTGAACTACCAGACTTCTTGTCATAACAGCGGCTTTTATGTTGTTACAGAAAATGCAAAAAAAAAAAAAAAAGTGTTTTGTGATGAAGGGGCCCCTCGCTTGCTTTGTGCAGCTTAACGTATATAGGCAGACAAGCAAAGCAATTTGTAGAAATGTTTTTTGCAGTATTTTGAAAATTACAGCATCCTCTGCATCCTCCGAGGGGAAAATGAAAGAAAGCTAAATACATACTGCATAAATATAGCTGCATCGGAACGGCTCCACGCGCCTTCTCCTGCTTTATGAGTCCTTCTTAGGGAACACACGTGGCCACACACGCACATCCACACGTACACACACACACACTTGGAACCAGAGCCTGGGCCATGTTCAATTTCTTACCAAGTTACAAGCCAAATCAAGTATTTCAAGAGGTAGTGACCTGAAAACCATCGGCCATAATTCCAAGTTCCTTCTCCCCTCGTTGCTTAAAAAGAAGGAAAAAAAATATATAACACAACAAAAAGCCGGCATGACCAGCACGTTCCAAAGAGAATCCAGCGAGGGCCTGTAATCTCTTTGCAGCTTATTTTCCCATTCAACTTATTTCAAATTCACTCGACATGAAAACACAGTAAAATATTTTACGGACGCCTTGCATTGCACTGCTCAAAGGGCTTGGCCAAACTGCCCCTTTATGCCCTGATCCTCAGGGCTGGGGTTTTAAGATATAATTGATACTCAGCAAATTGATGAAATATTTAGTTTATAGGCTGTGGCATTTCAGGGCCATTGTTACTGCATCACTTAAAAGACCTTGCTATGGTACAGGCACGGAGAAGAATTTTCTGCGTTAAATCTACGGCCATGCTCAACCATTTGGTTAATTTGTCCCCCAACTTTTGCCAACTGGAACGGGGGTAAGAGGTCAGGGAAGCCGAGCGCCCAGCCTGGATTATATCTGTATGAAGTCATTCCTTGGGCTCTTTTCTAAATGGAAGTGGAGATTTCCCAGCCTCTACTGGAGTTGCTCGGATGCTTCCGATCCGGTGCAGATCCTCTGTGGAAATCAATAGCTTGGCTTATGCCCTTCATTTGTAGATAAGTGTATTCTTGAATGTCTGAAAGAACATTTGATGTGGAAGTTAAAACAGTGCTGGAGAAATATCTTTGCCTTAATTGCCTTTCATTCTGCCGCGGTAGCGACAGCACTGCAGTCACCTCCAGGAGGGGGAAGGGGGGACGACGCACACCTGCCTCCTTCAAGCCCTCTGCCGGTGGGCTCAGCTTTTGCTCCCTGCAACCAGCCTTAAGGACTCTGTTTTTTATTTTCTATTTTTTTTTCTTTTGGCTTCATTGGATGAATTGTCTTCCCGAGATAACAAATCTTCCTTTGCAGCACTTGGCGGAGTTTGGTTAGGGGCTACCTCTAAGCAACGTGAACTTGGCCTTGCTGGTGTCTTACACTGCTACCTTTGCTCCCGTTAGGAATCAGGGTACTTGGGAAACAGCCTGGAGCCATACAGCTGATGATTTCACCAAATTTGCATCTTTTCAACAGTAATGGGGATGGCTTCCACAAATGTTCCCAGGCTCTAAATAGATGTTAAGTGGTTGTTTCTAGCTCCTTCCCTCTCAGCTCCCTGGAGAACCACTTCCCGTCCCACCCACTCTGAGGCTTGTGCAAAGATGGCGAGAGCAGAGGTTGGTGGGGCCTGGCCTCCTGTCCCCAGGGCCAGAGGTGGCTTGCCAGGCAGGACGTCTGGGCTAGGTTGGGACTGCCTGGCCACTGAGGCTGGGCTGTGTCCCTAGCTTCACACCCTGGCAGCAGGAAGAGAAGCCATTGGAGTCCTCCCGGGCCCAGCCACTGCAAACGCTGGGTCTGTAGGAACGTCCCTGCCCCAGGACATTTGCTTTCTGCAACTGGAGCCTCTGCCCAGCACAGGAAGTAGGACTTGAAGAGAGGTGGGTGGAGAAAGCGGCAGGCCCAGGGTTGCCAGTGTCTGCTGGCTGCCTGCGGAAGGTGCTCCCGGGGAGGGCCGTTGCCCAAATTTCCCCAGCCCCAGCCTCCTCTCCTGACTGGAAGCATGAACGAAAGGGTGAGTCCTCCAAGAGCAAATGTCCTTTTAATGTGGTTTTGATTAAAGGTAGGATAAAGTTTTGTGTTCTGAAAATGTACCAGATGTTTGTTCTAATTTTTTACCGCCCTTCTGCCAGGCCCCAGCTGGGCAGCTCTGCCAGGACCGTGTGGCAGTCCAGAGAGTCGGATCTGCCAGGCTCTGCGTGCAGCCAAGGCTATTCCAGAGGAAGACTGGCAGCTGTGGGCTCCAGGGGCTCCTCGGTGGGCTTTCCCAGAGAGAGTGTCCTGGCGGGCAGGGTTTGGTTGTTGGAGAGACTGGAAAAGAGGGACGCACTGTGTCTGTTCCAGTCCTGAGTGGCCTTGCTGGGGCTTAGGGCAGAGCCCCGGGCCCCCCTTCCTCCTGAGCCATCAAGCTTGTTGAGGAGTTTGTGCTACTAGGAACTTGCTTGAGCCTCGGCTGGCTCCAGGGGCAAGGTGATGCTGGGGACATCTGGGCTTGTCCAAGAGGCACGTTCTGGGCCCTTGAAAGTGTCCGTGGACACGGCCTCTGGCCCTTCCCAAGAGCATAGGTAGAAGGTCGCATTCAGTGAGTCACTTGTCAACGTGTGTGTCCCCTTTGCACTCTGGAAAGCCGGGGCATCCTCTCTGCAAGTCTTGCCTGGGAGTGTTCTCTGCTTGTGGACAGGACCAGGGCGCTCCAGTGAATGTCTTTACTCTAGGGCCATAGCGCCCAAGACCCTCTGCTCCAGGTTGGATTAAAGGCCTGGGGTTCTCGGTTTTACTGTATAGCTAATTTAAGACAAAATCTAATATCTCAAAACATAGCTTTTTATATTTTTAATATGTGTAAAAGTTGCTGACTTAAATTTAATTTTTTTTTTTTTTTTGCAGTACTAGGGCTCTTTACCTCTGAGCTGCACCCCCAGCCCTATTTTTTTTCTTTCTATTTTTTTTTTTTTTTTTTTTTTTGCAGTACCAGGGGCCTTCTACCTCCGAGCTATTTTTTATTCTTTATTTTGAAATAGGACCTCACTAAGTAGCTGAAGCTGGCTATGAACCTGTGATCTTCCTAACTCAGCCTCCCAAGTACTGGAATTACAAGCATGTGCCACCATGCCCAGCTTAAAAAAAAATCCGTTAAATAAAATTAGACTTTCTTTGCTTTTCCTTGCCCAGTAAGGGCCCATCCAAGAAAAAGTAGCCAACCTTATATCAAAAGAACTTACAAATAGAGAATCAGAATCAACCTTCCCTGAATTTCACATTTGCCTTGTAATGATACAACTCAAAGGTGTCACCATACTTTCCTTATAGAAATCCCTGAGATGAAGGAGGGAGGGCTGTCTCCTCTCTGGGAGTGCGTCTTGCTTGCTGTGCTTTGCCTTGTAATTACTGACAAGGAGAAGAATGGCAGGAAGGAATGAAAAGAGACCTGCTTCCTTGCTGAATCACAAGGGATACACGAGGAGAAAACCAGGGAACAGAAGAGCATCCTGAGCCCCCCAGCCCTGAGCGTGTCGAGCAGGTAGCCGCTGCCGGCCACGGTGGACACCGTTCTGGAGGGAGCCGATGCCAGGGTCCGGGACGCCCTTGGAGGTGTCTTCTAGGCCCCTAGCCTAGAACAGCAGCAGCAGGGACCCTGCAAAAGCTCAGAGTGACAAAGCACAGCTACCCCGGCGTATGCCAGACCCTTGCATTTGCCTGGTCCCGACGTGCAGCTGGTTAGGTGTTGGGAAGTTCATTCTTCTACTAACTCGGAACGGGGAGTGATTGCTAATGATCTTCAACTTTCATCAGGAAACAGGTAAAAAACAAAAACAAAGCAAATCCCCCTTGGCCACCCCGGCCCGGCCCTCCCGGGGCCTTCCTGTCTGTGCATCTTTACCTGTCTGTGGCTGGCTCCGCTGCCGTCCCCTTCGGTCACCTTGAATGAAATATTATGCACAAGATGGAATAGCTCCAGGACAGTTCCTTTTGCATGTGCCTTGAAATTCCTCTTTCATTTTATGTACCTGTATATTTCCTTAAAAGCCATGTCAGCAGAAATGAACTAAAATTAGAAAAAAAAAAAAACCTACCTGTTTTGCTGTTAATAACAGGGTAAGATTATTAGCTACTTTCCTAATTAAAAATAGATTTTAGTTAACAGGTAAATATTTGAAATCTCTTGGTTTCGCTTATTTAAGGAATAGTCATCTCGATGTATCTATGTTATATATATTTGTTTAAGTCAGATATTCTGATCTTTTTTTTTTATTCCCTTCTTTGTGCTTCTATGAAGCATACACTAGTTCATTACAAATTTACAGAACAGGTACATCTCAGTACAAGAACACTATGGTATCAGAAAGTTCGCACGTTCTGGACGGCTCTGCTGCATTTTATTTTTTTCCGACGTGCCCCTTGGTTCTCATCCCAGTTAATTTTGAGGCCGACACCTCGCCATTTAACGTGAACTTCTCTGGGAACCCTGTTACTTTCATCCACACTCACACGCTGACCCGTGCTACTTGGAAATTTTCTCGATGAAGTCATTGCTGGTTTCAGTTACCAGAGAGGCGTCCGTTGTCCAGCTGGGCTGGCTCCAGGGCCCCGCCATTCGGCCCTGACAGCTCTCGAGTGGAGAAAGGGGACAGGGGACAGGAAGGAGACGACAGGCGGCATGAAAGGAAGTCTTGCAGAAGCAGTCCATGCGCATGAGAGAGACCAGAAGGAGGGAGAGACAGAGACACTCACAAGCTCCCAAGGTCTTTGTGCAAAGCGCCTTTCTTGAAAACAAGAATTGTAATGCAAACGTCCAGTAGGTAATCATTTAGTATATTTTCAAATCGATGGAGACACACACACACACACACACACACACACACATTCCACATACCTGTTACTATATAGATTCATATTTAAGGGCCTGCACTCTGAGACTGGTAAGGCATTCTCTGTTAAAAGAGTGGCCTGCGTATATATTTCTATGTGGATTTGTGCAGCGCTTTATACTTTACAAAACAGTTTCAGTCCTTGAATCCACAGGAGCCCCCAAGGTCCAAGCCCTAGGAGAGGGGGGCTGAGGGGGAGCAGGAGAGGTGACCCCTCCCCGCCCCCAGGCCCTAACACGCCCGCGACCCACACACTTTACAACATAACATCCAGATGTCCAAAAACATTTTTTTGTTAACTCTATGAAATTTGATAGAATGTGAAATGTGATAGTCCATGAACTCAGTGACATAAATTGTAAAAGGGAGAGAGAGGCAAGTTCTGTATGTGAAAAGGGAGTAGTTTTTCCTGAAGCCTGGAAACTCCCAGCAACACCCTTGGGGGCCTCACGTGGCCGCGTCCGGGGGCCCCTCGCTCTGCCGGGGCCCGCTGCTGGGGGGCGTCTTTCTGCCCGAAACTTCACGGCGAGACGCTCGTTATCCTTCCCAGGAAAAGCGAGGTACCTGGTGATGTTTCTGGACACAGAATTCATAACGATGGAAGCAGCTCTCGACCTCATGTCTTCTGTTCTGGAAGGCACGTGCTCAGGTGGCGGGGATGGGAGGAAGTGTCCCCCGGATTACACCTGTCAGCTCACCTGTGCTGATCCTGCGTGCTGCACCAAGGGTGTGCAGAGGGGGACGAGGGCTCTGTTGTTCCCTGTGTGTGCCTCAGTTTCCTGCAGAGCATAGCTCCTCACAGCTCCTTCCCTTCCCCTTGCCCCATCCCAGGGGCTGAACCAATTTTTTTTTTTTTTTGGCTGAAAAACTGGTCATTCATCCTCAGTAATGGTGATGAATCCGGAGGAATGTGGAAGTGTGGGTGACTTTAGAGACTGGGGTCTCTGGCCTGAGAATGCGGAACGCAGAGTCACCAGAAGGCAACGAAAGCTTGAGGCCTCGGGGCTCCGGCGCTGGTGTCAGTGCAGGGCCAGGCGTGAGGACCTGAGCGGCCTGCAGGAGCTCCTCCGGCCCCTCGAGGCCCGGGCAGGCCCAGCTGCGGCCTGGAGGAGGGAAAGAAAGAGCAGCCATCCGACGGACCCCTCGGCTACCAGCAACGGGAGAGAGTTCGACTAAGATTCTAAGTTTTTGTTTTTGTTTTGGTGGAACCGGAACTAGAAATTGAGCTCAGGGGCATATTCTACCTCAGAACTACACTCCCAGCCCTATTTTATTTTTATTTTATATTATTTATTTATTTATTTATTTATTTATTTATTTATTTATTTATTTACTTATTTGCAGTACTGGGTACTGAACCCAGGGGCATTCTACCGCTTAGCTCCACTTCCAGTCCTATTTTATTTTTATTTTTATTATTCATTCATTCATTCATTCATTTGCAGTACTGGGGACTGAACCCAAGGGCATTCTACCTCTGTGCTCTACCCTCAGCCCTATTTTATTTTTTTAACAGAGTCTCACTAAGTTGTGGAGGGGCCTCACTACATTGGTGACGCTGGCCGCGAACCTGCCATCCTATCTCAGTCTCCCAAGTACTGGGATTGCAAGCGTGGGCCACCAGGCCTGGCTGATTTATCCTCTTTAGCAATAAAAGCAGAGAGCTTTTGTTGCCAGTTGAACAACATCGGTGCCAATGGAGGTGTTTTCCTTCCCTGCTATGTTAGAAAATGGATTGAAAAGTCCTATTAAATATATATATGTATATATATATACACACACACATATACATATAAATATATGAATTACAAGAGTAGCACTTGCTTATTGCAGAACTTTAAAAAATATAGATTATTTAAGAATTATACTACCTAACTTCTTTTTGCTAATATTTTGGTTAACCAAGCCTATTTTATCTGTTTTTAATATATTGATTTTGTTCTATACATATGGTTTTGCGTACTGTCTTTTTCACTTAAGGTACTGTCATAAGCCTTTTATTCTTTTGCATTAAAAAATCTTTTTGAACATCCTTTATAAAGGACAAATGCTCCTACCAATGAATTTAACATATTTATGTGTGTGTGTGTGTGTGTGTATGTGTGTGTGTGTGTGTGTGTGTCACTGAGGATTGAACTCGGGTGCTCTACTCTGAGCTACACTCCCAGCCCTATTTAATTTTTTATTTTGAAACAGGGTCTCACTAAGTTGCTGAGGTTGGTTGTGAACCTGTGATCCTCCTGCTTCAGCCTCCCAACTACTGGGATTACAGGCATGTGCCACCATCCTTGACAGATTTAACATAATTTTTTAAACTGATTATCATTGGATATTTTGAGTTTTTTCTTTACAACAATGTATTGAGTGTGTGTATGTGTGTGTGTGTGTGTGTGTGTGTGTGTGTGTAAAGCTTGTATCATATGCACAACTATTTCTTTAGGGTAGTTTTCAAAAGGTTAGAAATGTCCAAGTGATGAAACTTGGAAGCATTGATTTCCAAAAGAATTTGTCTGATTCACTTTCACCCACAGCCTGAGAAGCAGTGAGCTGGAGGATTTTCTTTTTTTCTTGTCTGTAAAAATAGCAGGCACTTGAGAAATGATAAATGTTTAATTTGAAATCCTTTTGTTAGTTGTGGTATCTGACTCTTTTTAAAATTAATGTATGTGAATCATTTGTTTTCTTCCAGGATTCTGTGTATATGCTTATGTTTCATAATATGTCACATGCAAAATTATTCTAATAGTCAACTAGTATTGTTAAGCAGAAGTGCAAAGGTTCTCACTTGAATAATCCACAGAAATAAAGAATTAGGCAAAGATTTCCCCTTTTCTGCCTGCTTTATTTTTTCCCCACAAAATTGCCTCCATCTCTTCTGACTTTGAAAAAGGCACCATCATCTCATGACTCTGAAGGCAGAATAAAGAAAAGCAGTGTTACTCAGCTTTACCAAACACATATCCCTGTTTGTGCACAGAGGTAGCCTAATTATGATTTACCCAGTAACATTGGTAAGCAGTTCACCGCCAAAATGCACTGAGAAGAATTATCTTAACCTCAGTGGCTATTTTAACCACCAAAACCATGTGTCCTGTCACTCAAAATGGTGTAACCCAGGAGCAAGACTTAAAGGGTGGCTGTAAAGATGGATTCTTGAGCTGGATGTAGTGGGACACACCTGTAATCCCAGTACTTGGGAGGCTGAGACCGGAGGATCCGGGTTCACGGCCAGCCTCAGCTATCTAGTGAGGCACTCCGCAACTTAGTGAGACTTGGTTTCAAAATAAAGAATAAAGATGGATTCTTGAGCTGGATGTAGTGGGACACACCTGTAATCCCAGTACTTGGGAGACTGAGACAGGAGAATCACAAGTTCGAGGACAGTCTCAGCAACATAGTGAGACTCTTAGCAACCTACAGAGATCCAGTTTCCAAACAAACAAACAAGAAAAAAGGGTGTATACACACACACACACACACACACACACACACACACACACACACAATGGCTTCATGAAGAACACACACACTACTTTTGAGGATACTTAAAGATGTGAGCAGTATTTGTCATGTGGTTAGTTAGATGTGCTAGGCTTCCATAATGGAGTTTGTCAGTCTTGTCGGGTTCCTACATCTTCTAAAGGTGGCAGGCTCTTCAAATCTTATCTTGACGATATGCATTTGGGGCTCATGTTATCACCCAATGATTAAAAACAGAGTCATTTGCATGGTGCAACTAGAAAGTTTGAAAGTTTTTTTGTCTACTAGGAACTTAGAACCTGCTGTTCTTGGCAGTGAATAAATACTGGTTTCAAACTTTATTTTTCAGCTTGTTTCTGTGAAATTTCTGAGCTATTCAGATTCACTGCAGCCATCCTTACGGATCCGTGGGGATTGGTTCCATCTTTGGATACCCAGATTCTTGGCTGCTCAAGTCCTTTATAAAAAACAGCGCAGTATTTGCATAAAACCTACATCCATCCTCCTGCATACGTTAAACCATTTCTAGACCACTTAGAGTACCTAATACAATGTAAATATTATGCAAATAGTTGCTATACTGTATTATTTAGGGAATGACAAGGGAAACACGACTGCATGTGTTCAGTATAGACGTGATTTAAAAAATAATAATTTTGATTCACGGTTGGTTGAATCCGTGGATGCAGAATCCACCGATGTGGAAGGTCAAGTGTGTTTTTCCAGAACCAGGACATTTAAATGAGAAATTAAGGCAATTAACGTTTGGATTGGGAACACACGAAGCCATTATTCCACAGCTGCTACAGGGTCATGGAAGATATCCCCACTGACCTTGACCTTGCTTTGGTGGCCGGTGAACAGGAAGGGGGCAGGAGATGGGCGTTTGGAACCCAAGTTTGGGTGGCGTTTCAAGTGTCATTGACGCTCTCTGTTAATATCCTTTCCAGTCGAGAGCTTAAGAAGGATGGGAAAGTTAGGGAAGCAAGTGATAAATGCCAATTAACTTAGTACGCACATATTGGAAAAGTGAAGTTTCTCAAAGATAGTGACCCACATTGTTAATAAACCTTATTGGGTCTCAGGATTTCCAAATTGGCATCTATAAAGAGAAGCCTTCTGTTTTTCATATTATCCTTTCCTAAGAAACATGCAATTATAGTCATTTTAATTTGGAGTTTTGGACATAAGTCTCTGAAGTGTCTCATATAGATGAAGTTTGCAGCTGAATAATAAATAAATGAGTTGCCAATAACTCAGAATGGTGTAACGGCACCTCTTTTCTATTGTCAATCATCTTTAGCACAAACTTCTGTGGTTAGAGTGTTATAATGAGTACACTTCGACTGCGTGGAGACCTTGAAGTTCTCAGAGTAGAAGCATAAATGAGAAGATGCCCATTTCAGGTGTAATATTGAAAGGTTTGGGGCTTAGCAAACATACAGTTGTAACATGGCACACAGACACACACACACACACACACACACACACAC